>APFE030020342.1:0-10179 GCA_000404065.3 Pinus taeda | reverse complement strand
TACTGGCCACGTTTCCTTTTTGGGAAACGTGGCAGTACGGCCGGAAACGCGTTTCACAGCTGTACCAAACGCGTTTCTGCGTTTCGTACCCGTTTCCGTACGGAAATGGACCTCTATACCACGTTTCCTGCGACATAGGTTAAGATGGATCTATACTGGTATATTAGTGAAAGCAAGGCCCTCTAACCTTTGTGAGCAAAGTTCTATAAAATTAATCAACGACCCTTTGAAATGTTCCAACAAGTTTTTTGGGATGTGGGGACATGTATTGAGGAAGTGTGGAGAGATCTCCCCCCAGATTTTAGGGAACACAATAGGCGAGGTTGGGGTCCTTGACATAATCCCTAGAAGCTTTAGCAAAACTAGTTGTTTTATAGATCATGAAAGTTTGTATATTAGTGAAAAGAAGGCCCTCTAGCCTTCATGAGCAATGTACAACTACACATGTTCTATGAAACTAATTGACGATCTCTCGCAATGTTCCAAGAAGTGTTTGGGATGCAGGGACATTGGAGATTGGTATTAAAGCAAAATATCCTTGATCTCATTAGCAATTACATTGCAGATTGGTATTCAAAATAAGAGAATGATTGTATTTGTCATTATCAATTCTACATTGTTTAAATTAAAATGAAATGCAATATAACATATATAATTACTTCCATCATTGTCTAAACAATAAAGTGTCAACACTATCACAGCAAAATATAACCCAAAAAATTGATGAAACAAGGCTCAAGTCACTAGTCATGCTCAATCAACGTTTGCTTGGTCCTCTACATCCATGTGCCACAGGAAGTTAGGAACTATTAACACTGTCTACAGAAATGTGAAGACAACTGGCGCCTATTCAAACTTTTCTGTCTTTCAAAGCTTTTTGTTCACCATAACCTAATTTCAATCTCCTTAATATGAGGTAGATAAAAAATAGCAAAAGTTAGGGCATGGGAGGGTTATATAAATAAGAAAATGCAAGGGCAGGGCACTGATACTGTCACCTCGCTTTTGAGCAAAATAATAAAAGTATCTTTTTGTTGTTGTTTGTGAGGTCCTTGATGACTTCTTCAAAGATGTCCCCTTGGGGAAGTGTGGGGAACACATCTTGCATCCTATGGGATGTGTCGATTTGGACCAGAACTCTTCCCACTTTACTTCCACCAAAGAAACTGTAGAAGAAGCCTTTCTAGTTTCCTATTTCTTGAAAATGAAAGGAAAGAGAAAGAAGGAATAGAAGACATGACATGCTACTTTTTCTTTATCACGGCAATTCTACATGCTCTCACCCTATGGGATATGTTGATGTGGAGCAGTACTCTTCCCCCCCTACTTCCACCAAAGAAACAGTAGAAGAAGCCTTACTAGTTTCCTATGACCTGAAATGGAAAGAAAAAGAAAGAAGGAATAGTAGACATGACATGCTGCTGACCTAAAATACATTATAAATTTATTATTTGCTAACTCTAACCTTCTCCCTTAATGGCCATATGGAGAACGAGTTTCTCATAGAATGCAAATAACGTGTTAAGGTTTCTACAGTGAAATTCTTAAATGTACTCGAAAAAGCAGCTATTGAAGCTGTCACCAAACGAGTAAATGTCGAATGCATGACATGTAACTGGCATGGTGGATTTAGTGTAAAGCACCTCACCAACCACTTGATCAAGCATTGACCTTTTAGCAGGATGAGAGTCAATGTTCACCGAATACTTCAGTTCATCTACCATAGATGTAGAAGTTGATTTCAATTTGAAGTTATCCTCTTCCACACCTAGGTACCAAAATGTTACAAAAATCATGAACCAAGCCTCTAAAGCTTACAATAATCTGTAAAGAGCCCTGTCCACACCTGAAACCTGCATCTCCTGTGTGACGTGTGACCTCTTTACATCTATCCATGAATCATCTTGTTTTTCCATAGACGGGACTATTTTATATACATCCGGACCCCCTGGTGTTCGACCTTTCTTCACATGTTCAATCCTTTCACCTTTGCCTCCATCAATGCACTATGGGAGCTCTATTTTTGTCATATCTTCAAGCCTTCCACCTCCTAAATCAATGGATTGTGGGAGTTTTTGTTCTTGTGCTACCTGCACAACAATGGAAAATAATTGCTCAACTGTCTGCACTTGGAGGTTTGTTGATTTGTCATCCTGAAACCAGTGATCCTCATTTTGATTCAGATCAAAATTTTCATTGATTCTAACATCCTTGCTTGACAACAACCTCATTTCTGCAAGGATCCATAAACTTATTATTTCCTTTTGTCGACATACCCAACAAACCACAGTTTTTTGTGGTGACATTATAAACAACTGAATGAAAGATTTTTAAATGGTTTACTTTTGGTTTCACACCACCAGTCCAAGCCTCCTCAGATGTTGACTTCCATCATTGCTTTGTTGGGACACCTGTTCAAGAATATATTGTTCAATGTTGACTCCCATCATTGCTTTGTTGAGACACCCATTCAAGAATATATTGTTCAATGTTGCACAAAGCGGGGACGTTTTTTGGAAGTGAAGCGTCAGAAGCGTCATGTTCAAAAAATCTAGGAAGTGAAGCGTCTACTATATATATATATATTAATTTTTTGCATTTATAGTAAAAAATCCAAAATACCATGCTAGTTGGAGAAGATATGAAAACATGCTTATTTGTACATAAATCAAGATAAATATGGCATCCATTGTACATCAATGATTAATTATCCGAGCATCAACCATCTAGAATCTAGATCCTTCTCCTCTTGTCTAGCCTTTGCCTCTACTTTGGTTGTCTAGGGATATTAGTCAACATTGCCCAATTTTGATCAAACTACCCAATCCAAGCCTTGAAATATGGTAGAGAGAGCTAAATATGCTTGATCAATCATATAAATATTGACTTGATTTAAAGGTAATTTTTTGCTAAGGCCATGACAAAGGAGTTCAACAATTAACACCACCAACACTAGGGTGCATATAGGGCTTGGTGCTCTTGATTAAATGCCAATCACATACCATCATACATGATATAATCTAATGAAATGCCACAATTCCGTTGATCCTGAATTCTTGAAAGCTGTTAAGTTTGCTGAATTTTGAATAGGATATGAAATTCTATTTTCCATATAAAGTAAAAGTGACAAAAGATAAAGGAGAATGTCACTCTTACTTTAAGAATTTAAAGTTACCATGAGGGAGCATCTAGGAAGCATCTATGGAGCATCAAGGGAGCACCTTGGGAGTGTTCAGGAAGCCCCAACTCAACTTAATCCGAAGGTTTTTTTTTTTAGAAATTGGTACCCCGCAGAACCACTTGTCTCCCTCCGTAACCACTTGCAATTTGCGCGGATCCATGCTGGAACCTCCATGGATCTGTGGCGGATCCTTTTTTGGATCTGTGGATTGGGAATCCAGAACTGCTGGTTGTGCCTGCGCGGTTCCAGATATCCAGGAATTGCCTCAAAACAGCAGAACCGTGGATCTGATTTTCAGATCTCCCAAGGATCCATATGGGACGCTGTCCGGCCATGTATCCTTGGGGGTGGGGGGAAAGGATTGTCTATTGGAACGCTGAAGCAACAAGCTATTCTTGGTATGCCACAATGAGCATTGCAAATTAGCTCCAATTTCTCTGGGATTAGGTTGGCATGTTGGACCAAAAGACCATGTTTTTTCTGTTATTCATAAAATGTTTAACCATTGTAGCATGCTCAGATCCTTATAAAATGGAATATTTCTGTAGTCCTTTCTGAACCTAATTGGGAACACGAGTCGATCGGTTATATATTTGAAGGCCCTGTGGGTCAGTTTAATATTCGATCATACAAGAAGCTGTAAAATGTAAAATATCCATCTGTTCACGGAAAACAGCTGTCACAAGCTTATTTGCAGGAGATTGAATCACCTTATTAGAGGTCAAATGCGTCTTCCATAATGTTATTTAAGATTTCATTGCTGTGATCTGAAGTATGTTTGAGAGGTTGCTAAATTGCATTTTGGTTTTCTATTAGAACGATGTTAGAAAGTTTTGGTCCCTTAATACACTTTATCGATTTAAAGAGATTGAAATAAGAGAGAATTGTATGAAACAAAACTTTAGTTATTTATGCTTCAAGGAGAGGCTTTTCTTAGTATTTTTAGAAACAAGTGTGGAGCTCAGAAAAGCAATATCTAGCAATAATGAAAGAATGTAATTTGAGGACGAAGGACTTTTTTTTTTGTACATTCTATATAGTTAGTGACGCTGACTGTTCAATATCCATTTTGTCAGGCATCTCAGGACTTATCAACCCTAAAGAACATAGCTGGTGAAACTGGGAAGAAGCTATCTTCATTTGCTTCGAGTTTTATTGCAGATTTTTAGGGTAGCATCGTATGATCAACATATTTCGAGATTTCTGGGTGTGACCATTAATGCAAGTTTGTGATAAGTAGTCAGTCTTGGGCTATGCTATTTTCATTCTTTGTTTTATTTGTTGTACTGGTTGGCCGGGAGATTCTTAAGTTGGCATCTAGAAATTTTTAAAATGTTGGTTTATTTATTCATTCTTTCAGAGAGAATAATTTCTGCACTTTCAACTGGCTGCTTTGGATAGCGTCAACGGTGCTGTAAGGCCTCGTTTTATGTAGAAGTTGTTACATTATCGTGCAATATATGTTTTTCACTTTTCAGTTGCGGTTCTAATTGGTGGCTATTTTTCAACAACATACCGTAGTTTTCTCAAGGATAAAGTTTATGCAGTAGCAGAATTTGCAGAATTGGTTAACATTATATCTCATTTCTAAATGGTACCATGATAATTGCGGCATATGTATTATCACCAATGCGTAGTGTATTCCATTGATATTGAGGATAGACATGAATAGGGATTGGAAAATGTGTAGTCAATTTCCAGTTAATATTGGTGGAAAATTTCCGAATTTCATGAGCAGATTTTGATATAAAAATTTTAATATGTTTCTCTAACCTAGGCTTAATGGGCTGGCTCTTGTTTCCACACTAACACAACAGACTAATAAGATTTTTGTTGTTGTTGTGGGTTTTAACAATAAAGTTTGAATATTACTGACTACAATATTTAATCTTTCATAGTAACAATGGTTGTGCTTTATGTTGGAAAGCACAGCACTGAACTCTCTCCTAAGCTGATTTCTGTTGACTTATCACTGCACGCACACTATTATATATCTGCTGTATATAGCTGGTTAATGACATATCAGGCTTGGCTTGTTAAATTCAAAACAATAAACAGTACTGTTTTAAAAGTTCTTTTATCGTTATTTATAGAAGGGAATGATTTGATATCTTGCTTCCTATTGCATTCTACAGAGCTTAGTCTCCTTTGGATTTTCTACTGAATGAATTTCATTATACCAAATAACAGAGTACAATGAAGAATGAAGAAGGCATTCTGTATATATTGAATGGAAGACTTAAACATACCCCACATTCTTATCGAGGCACTCTATTTGCAGACTTACATGGCTGAAAATCTATTAAATCAAATCCGGCAACTTGGCAGCAGCTTGAATAACTTTTACAGGGCATTCTTTTTTAAATGAAAGGAGAATGCATAAATTAAAAAAATAGAATATCCAGTAATTTAACACGATGACCTAGTAGTTTTTTTTGCTCTATTTTTGCCTGATCAGAAATTGAGAAAATCATAAATTTAAGTTGTTAAACCCCATGGTTGGTTTTTTGAGGATGCTAAATTTATTTATGTACTTGAAAATACAATTTAAATCACAAAACATTTTGATCTGTGTTGCCAAATACTCATCTGTTGGCTTGTAATGAGTGGTCTTAAATTTTACAATTCCGATAACTTTTCTGAATTTAAGCAAGGACTTTGCTGAACATGTTTCTTTGGTATAGTCAGAAGCAAAAAAAACCGAACAAGGAAAAGGCCATTGTTTTAAACCTCCTGCCAATCGTCTGCACAGGAAATTCTAATGAATATGTCAAGCGAAAATTATCCTAACTGACTAAAAGGTTTCTAGCTACTTATTGTCCGTTCCTTTCGTTCATGCCATTTGCTTTATAGATGCTATTTTCCATTTGGAAAAGGATTATATGACTTCATTAAAGATGACTTTTTCGTATGGTCACTCCTAGAAGACATTGCTTAGACATTGCTTTTGATTGCTTTTGGACTTTTATTTCAATCTTAATTATCAGATTGGTAAGAAATGCGAGGAGGATTTGTTTCAATCTTAAGAAATGGGAGTAGAGGTTATGAGATTTTTTTGAGATATTTATATTGTAATGTGAATTCTCGAGGTACTTTTTATAATCTATTAGGGAGAATCTAATCTCAAGAGATGTTATAAACATTACAACAATGTTATAAACATTACAACATGAAACGTTATTATTAAAATAATAATGATAATAATAAAACATTATGTCAGCTGAATTAAAAATAATAAAAATAATAAATCAATTTAATTTTCTATATTGTAATTTCGTTTTTTTTTAAATATATTTTTTTTAAAAGAAAAATTAATAACATGCATATGATATTAATAATTGACAACATCCAAATAAAATGTCTCTTTTGTATCTAGGCTACTATTCTTATATGCATATAGACAAAAAAATATACCAAATACCTACATTGTTACACAGATCAATATTACATTGAGATCAGGTAAGTTTTGTGCCACTATACTTATGTCAATACTGAAGAAAGAGGGATTTGAATGTCAATACTGAAGAAAGAGGGATTTGAATTCTGCATGTTGATAGAAAATTGAAGACCCTCAATTTGTTATGGAAGATTAGAGAGCTTGTCTTTGTAGGGGAGAGTAGGGAGCTTGTCCTTGTTGCTGCACATTAAGGTTCTATATTCGACCAGCAACTCCAGTTTTTGCACCTGCTAACAACTCCATAACAATGGTCACATTGAGACCAATTGATTATGCCACAATTGCAGAGATTCTCCCTAAAAGTGATTAGTTTTCTCCATTAATTGTTCAAATTCCACTATAGGGGTTGAGACCAACAACCCCATTCTGCGCATTGAGGTTTTATATCCTACTAACAACTCCATAACAATGGTCACATTGAGACCAATTGATTATGCCACAATTGTAGAGATTCTCCCTGAAACTGATTAATTTTCTCCATTAATTGTTTAAATTCTACCCTAGGGGTTGCAACCAACAACCCCATAATAGTGGTTGTTGCAACCAACAACCCCATAATAGTGGTTAGACTAAGACCAATTGATTATGCCTCAATTGCAGGTATTCTCCCTAAAACTGATTAATTTTCTCCATTAATTGTTTAAAATCCACAATGGGGGTTGTGGCCTGGCGTCGACAACTTTGCATTCACTGGACATAAACAAAGATATCTCATTGGTATCTAGATTGAGACCAATTAATTATGCGACAATTGTAGGTATTCTCCCTAAAATTGATTAATTTTCTCCATTAATTGTTTAAGTTCCACACTGGGGGTTGTGGCATGGCGTTGACAACTTTGGATTCATTGGACATAAACAAATATATCTCATTGGTATCCACCAAGAGGAAATTTCCATCAAAATTCTAAGAGTTAATATGAGTTAACTAGAATCAGTGTGTCCTTAAACTGCAAATTAGAGAGCACTTGACTTTTTGAACCAATCCTGCTCCACAATTGGCTCCTCTAATTGTAATTTTTTCCTAGAGACCAAAATCCTCAAGACATTAAAACTATAGCCTGAGAGGCCTGGGACTCCTAATCGAATGAACATATAATAGAGAATAGCGAAAGAACTTTACTAAGCTCTTCCGTGCAGGTTATAAACACCAGAGCATACCCAAGTAGACATAGAGTGAGCAACATAAAGAATAAGTCTTTTGTCTCAATACAAATTTGAGATGGATAGATATGACATCCCAACCCAACAATTTGTGCCTGTAGCCCACAAGAGATTCACCCCATATTTCAACAAGATTAAAATGTAGTGGTTGCATTACACCATAGAGTTAGAAAGAGGCCAACAGAGTAATCCACAGATTGAAGCAAACAAGAATTTCATCAGGATTACCTCCAACATCATTGGGGACCCAAGCTCTTTTTTTTTTCAAGGAAAGAAAAAAACAACATGCTTTGTATCATAAAAAAATTGTTTACATCAATCAAATATATCGTTGTCTTTAGATATATCTACCATCTAATCTATCACTGAGTTCTAGCATCAATCAAATATATCTAACATCATATATATTTGGGGGACCTGAGATCTATAACGTCATATGCCATGATATGCAGGAGTGTTGCACTCATACCACCTGCACAACCATAGATAACTGTATCTTCCACACCCTCCTTTGTACATAACCAAATGCGGGGGTGGTTGAAGTTGCAGAAGAATATGTTGGAAGTTGAAATTGCAGTAGTTGCTAAGGAACTACTAGAAGGAAAGATCGTCAAGGGACTTGGTCTTGGAGGGTCTTGGTCAAGGGCCACAGGTCTTGGAATTTGTCAATTGAAGATTCTATAAGAAGAGAAGAATTCTTGTGGGTTTTCCTCTCAAATGTAGAGGTTTTGGCCTTGGTTGATCACCTATATCTTGTGTCCTTTGTCTTATTGTTCTTTATGTTTTGGTAGCTGTTTGATAAAGAATGCTAATACTAATCAAGTGAAAGAAGAAAGCTAATCAAATTAAGTAAAACTACATCACAAGTAGTTATCAAAGTAAGAGAAATCATCTACCCTAACTGGCCCTTGATTTTTCAACAATGTACCAAAACTAAAGTGACAAGACAAGGAAAGGCAACTTAAAGGACACTTAAAGGCTGAAGCATAAGAAGATCATCAAGGACCATTCATCTCAAGGATCGTCACATCTCGAAGAAGACCTCAAAACCCTAGCTCATCCAAAGAAGGGTTCTACATTTGAAGCATTCTTGAGAAGCTCATATATTCCTCAATCATCATCACAAAGAATATCTCAAGGACTCTTCCTCATCTCAAAGAATGACTTCACATTGGAGCATCTTGAAGCCTCTACATCAAAGAAAATCTAGGGGAAGGCGTTGTAATTATCATCTAGAATTCAAGGTGATCTCCCTCTCTAAAAGCCAAGGATCACTCTTGAAGGAAGACAACTTCATCAAAGAAGACATCTTCTATGATCAACTCGGCATCAAGTTGAAGATTTCATCATTAAGGAGTATCTTCACATGAAAAGTAATTATCTTTATATCTATATCTGAACATATCAAAATGAGTTCATTTTGCAAGGAAAGCAAAAAATTGGTTGGGTCAACAAACTATCTTGCATGGAAGAAGAGGACAAATTTAATCCTCATAGAAACTTAAGTCATTGATCATGTTAAGGGTTTAATTGTTGAACCTCCAAAGGAAGAAGCTCAAGCTCTAACAAAATACATGAAGGGGGAAACAAGGGCTCAAATAATCCTTATAGAATCAAGGATTCTCTCATCCCATATGTAGCAAAGTTAGAAAATTCAAAAGACATCTGTGATGGTGACATAAATACAAGAACAACTGCAAGAGTTGGGGGAAATAATATATGATAAGGAAATGACCATTGTGGTGCTCAATGCACTACTGAAGGACTGGGGCAACTTCGTATCAAGCATTTATGGAAAGAAAGAAGCCACCCCATGCAGTGAAATTTGGTCATTATGTAAGATTGAAGAAACCAGGTTCAAAACAAAGTGATGCAGGATCAAATGAACAAATTCAAGCATTTGCTGCCATGGCTAATAGAAAACGAAAGTTTGGGAAGTTTTGTCCTCAGAAAAAGAAGAAGAATATGTCAAAGATCAATGCTATTGCTGTCAATAATATGGGCACTACAAGACAAATTGTCCAAAATTCTGAGAAGGACAACAAAATGAAAGAAATAAATGAGGGTCATATCACTGAATAAGTGGAAGAATGTTATGAAACCAGCTCAAGAAAAGATAGAAAATATAGATCAACGCCTTAGAATTCAGCCTCTTCGAGGGGGCAACCTCCTTTACATTACATAAATGAACAATTCTTGGATGATACAAATGAAAAGACCTCCTTTCTACATATAGGAGTCTAAGGGGTCATAACATAACCAGAGCCCACATAACAATAATAATGTAAGGGCACAATAATAATAATAGTGGGCTTCTATGGGGCACAATAGTAACAATATGGGCACTACATGGGTACATCAATATAATAAGTGGTTTG
>APFE030020337.1:203705-244001 GCA_000404065.3 Pinus taeda | reverse complement strand
CTCCTTCTCTTTTGGGATGCATGAACCACTTTGGAGCGAACAATCCACGTCAAAATTCCTTCTAGAAACATCTAGAATTAACCCAAAGTGAGTTTTTTAAGATAAAAATTGCGGCTCTTGACTTTCACAAGGGTACGCACCCTATCGTTTACATACAGAGCGTATAAGTACACAGGTACTCTGAATAAAAGGTGCGGGCCCGCAGGCAAAAGTGAGAGAAAGTGCGGAACCAGAGTTACATTACTTTTTCGATGTCTTTCTCTCATTTCCAAAGATTGTTTTGAAGAGCTGAGGTTTGAGACTTGCTTAGGAGGCTGGTATAGGTGGTGATAGACCTATACTGACTGCAAATAATCAAGGTGACGATATTTTTTTATAACAATTCTGCCTCGCTATAGTTGACTGAAGTCTCTACCATGAATTCGGTGATGAATCCTCCTATGATTCGATCAAGCCAGTGATCAACAACGCGCATGATTTTATCTTCTGATGCTTCTAGTGTGCACACCAATTCTGGAATCCACACAATAGGTTTGTCAAGTTTACACCTCCCTTGGCTATCTGCCAGCTTCGTGATCCACTCATACAACTCAGTGGGGAAGGATGCAAAAAAAAAAATTGTGGATATCCGTATATAAGTAGCATTCTAACCACTCTTTCTTTCATAGTCGTGGATTCATGTTTTCCTGTGCGGTGAACTCGTGAATCTTTCTGTCGAACCAATATTTAATTCCTTTCTTTGTCGGACTCCAATGATATGACATCAGACATTTCGATGTAGATCCCAGTCCCAACAACGGAACCATTTGTTGGCTTGTTGGGGCCTGACCTAGGTTCAAAGTTAATTAGCCAAATAAATACATGTACTAATGGCCCTTTCCACAATAGTACACGGAGCGCGGATTGAGGTCTCAACCAAAGTAGTATGGAAAAGTTCTAGAACTAGGTTTCCGCACCCTTGAGATGTTTGAGAGGTTCGACTGGTCCACTATTTGTTCTTGCGCATAGGTTGCTTCGCGCACTTTCCCGTTTCTCGTGGCCTACTGTTATGTAAAAAACTATTTAGTTTTAGGTTTATTATTTAATTTTAGGTTAAATTAGATGAAAGGGCACGATCATAAGATCATGCCCTTTCCCCAAAGGTTCCCATGGTGATATATAAGCCAGGAGCCCCAATGTAAAACAATCATCATCTGTAAATTCATTTATTAATAAGATATATATATATAATATTATATATATTATAATATAAATATTATATTGCATATCAAAAGTTTTTCACTTCATTGGTATCAGAGTGGTCGAATCATCTCACCTGTGTTGGGTTCACGCATCCATCCACTATGGGTTTCACGCATATGTTCATGGCTATGACTGTACTTACCTTCAGCTAACCTACTCACTACCGACACCCGGTCTAAGCACCTTCCGCCTGGACTACTCTTGCTGCAATTATCCAGCGCTATCACAACCACTGGAATAGTCATTTGACAACAATTGTAGCCGCCACAATTTGCATATCCATTAGAGTCATTGATTTATCCCTACCTGTTCAGCGCTACGTCCACTCCCACTGTCTACCTCTGCTCTGCGGCCGCCGTTTCACAACCATCGTGCCCTTCTAGCCTTTCTGTTGCACCTGACCACTCATATTTGTTTGTGAACAGTCAAACAACGTGACGGATCAGTCATAACTATCCGTACGATATATATAATATATATAATATATCATATAATTATATATATAAGTTATATGTATACATATTATAATTTAATTATAAATTTATATAATATATAACTTAATATTATAAGTTAATAATTATAATTATATATATATATATATAATATATATATATATATTATATATATATATATATATATATATATTATATATATATATATATAGTTAATTTAATTAATAAATTTATTTAATTAAAAAAAACTACTATATGTCATATAATTAAATAAATAATTTAATTTAATTATTTAAAAAAAGAAAAAAATTAAACTGGCAGATAAATAACAACCACGACAAGGTCAATAAAGGATTAGATGATTTCAAGATCAAGCTTAAGGGGCAGGCTGACAATATCAAAAATCTTCAGGATACGACAAATCGAATAGAAATAAAGATGGAAAATCAACATGTCCAAACATAAGTAAATATCAAAGAGACCTTAACATTGCTGAAACTTCTATGTAAAAAGATGAATTATACACCCGCACAACTACTACAAGAAAATCAAGAAAATCAAGACCACAACTCATCAAATTGAACGAAGTCAACAGACTCTCATGAAAAAGTTGAATCCCCAAAAAAATCAGCGACATCTCACCAAGAAATGAGCAACACGACTCTTATAAACAAGCAACTCTGGGATACCTTTACCAATCAACACCCCTATTTTGCTCAACCATTAGCGACATACCAGCGAAGGGAAAAATTTGAGATGCCTAAATTTGATGGAATAAAAAAGAAACAATGTTGCATGGATAAATAAAGTAGAATAATACTTTGAGATATATGACATCAATGATGATGATGAAAAGCTCAGGCACACATCCCTGAAAATAGAAGGGGGAGCATATAATTGGTATATGTGGTGGAAAAAGGCAACACACGTCATTAGTTGGAGAAAATTTAAGGATGAATTCTTTAAAATATTCCAAGGTGTAAAGGAAGAAGAGTTCTTTTCAAAACTCATCAAATTACAACAAAAAGGAAGTGTGGATGAATACAGTCAAGAATGGGAGACCTTAGTAACACGAGTACCTGGGTTATCAGAATCTCGTCTAATTCATTCATACGTCTCGGGACTCAAAACCCATTTACAAGTAGAACTTGAGATGCATGACATTACATCAATAGAAGCAACAAGATGAAAAGCAAAAACAACCGAAAAAAGATTCAAACTAATATTTTGGTCCAAAGCGGAAAAAACATATTCAAGATGAAGAATACCCCAATATGTGGACTCAAATAATACGAGATATGTTCCACCACATCGTCGTGAACATGAAAAATCTAATGTGGAAATGAAAAGGATAAAGGAGGGTAAATGCAAATGCTATGGTGAGAAGTGGGACCCCAAACATAGATGTGCTAAAGGAAAAGAACCAAAGAACCTATACAATTGTGAAGCAACCAATGATTCAAACTGTGAAGATTTTGACATAGAACAAATAGAAGATGCCCCAAAATTCTCACCATGATTAGATGATGGAAGTATTCCGTAAGTGTCATTATCAGCTATGATAGGTATATCACAACCTCAGACCTTAAAGTTAAAAGGACACATAAAGAAGAACAATGTAGTGGTTCTCATTAACTCTGGTAGCACACACAATTTTTTAGATGCAAACGTGGCAAATAGACTCAATATTTTTTCATTTCCCTTACCAAACATGAAAGTGATGGTAGCTAACGTTAAGATGATTGATAAGGTGGGGAAATTCCATAAGGTCAAATTGCAGATTCAAGACTTTAATTTAGAGTCTCCATTCTTCAAAGTACTGTTAGGAGGAGTAGATGTAGTCTTAGGTATCCAATGGCTACGCACTTTAGGTACTTATGTTGCCAACCATCAAGTACACTTTATAAAATTTAAATTGGGAGGTTAGAAGTATAAATTACACGGATTCCAAGCACCAGAAAATCAAATTGTATCATCATTTCAGATGATGAAGATGATTCGAAAAGGAGCACTCGCTTATGTAATACAATGTCACCAATTAGAAATGTTATCCACAAATATGACCAGTGAAGAGTCACCAGAGATACAAGATCTAATTTGGAAGCATGAAAAATTATTTCAAGACCTACCTATGAAGATGCCGCCTAATAGGGAAATTGAGCCTATAATAGAAATCAAGGCAGGGTTAGACCCCGTCAATATCAAGCCATACTGATATCCACATCACCAAAAAATGGAAATTGTGAGATTAATCCAAGACCCTTTAAAGTGTGGGACCTTGATCATCTTGGAATATCTGATCAAGTGGAAGGACTTACTCGAAGAAGATGCTTCTTGGGAGAATGAAGCATTTTTTCAATAGCATCCGTCATTACGTATGCTTTGAGGAAAAATCATTCTTTCGAGGAAGGCAATGTTATGTAGAAAATTAGTTAGTTTTAGGTTTATTATTTAATTTTAGGTTAAATTAGACGAAAGGGCACGATCATAAGATCATGCCCTTTCCCCAAAGGGTTCCCATGGCGATATATAAGCCAGGAGCCCCAATGTAAAACAATCATCATCTGTCAATTCATTTATTAATAAGATATTTATATATATATATTTCTGCATATTAGAAGTTTTTCACTTCAGATACACTGCCTTCACGCAACCCTAACCAGTAGCTGTGGAGCTCCTACGCACTGCGCTCTACGCTATTGCCCGAGATCTTACTTATCTTCCACTACTAGTTAATTACCTTCACCTACTTGAATGTCTTAATTTATAATTAGTTATACAGAACCTTCATACAGGTTCGCGCAGTAAATAAATAGTATACTTGCAAATTATATCCAATCATGCTTTAAACCAGGAAAAGACACAGCAACATATTGTAAAACTTCTCTTTATTGATTCTCCCAATTATTATAGACTCAACCTACCCTACGCACTCAACTGCAGAGTCCATACACTCAGTTGTGGACTACTAGGCCTCTGCGCACTCAGCTGTAGAGCCTTCTCCTACTCGATGACCCACATACACACTTTACAATTCGATTCAATCACTTAGGCTTCCCATCTTCTTCTATTCTCTCTTCTATTAGTTTTCTTATACACTTAGAGCCTCGCTCTATTTATACAATCCCATGGTCCATGGACCATGGGTAGGTATATCCAGCCAACATTACATTACAAAAACTAGGGTGGACAACCCTGTAACTCTATTATAATTTCACGCCTTGCGCCCACAATTTGCAGAGCTTTTACAAGAAGATTTTGTCAAAAACATGGGCTTTAAGCCCCAAAACATGCCTTGGGGGGATTCCATTCCCAACACCTCTTCCTCTTATTGGATTCTTACCTCTGTTTCTCTGAATTTGCTTCCTCAACATTTCTCATCTACCTTCAATGTTTCTTGATAGGCACCTTCAATTGTCTTCAGACTTAGCAGACTAATTTCATCTTGTATATCATATCTCAATCCATTGATATATCTGGCTAATTTTTCCATGTCACCTTCAACATGACTAGATCTAATGCTCAACTTATAAAACTCCTTTGTGTACTATTAAATGGTCATCCCTTTCTGTCTTAAGTTTTGTAACTGCTTGAAAAGGTTTAATTGGTAATCCTTGGGCATAAATTTACCTTTCAATTTTCTCACCATTTTATCCCATTGCTTAATCTTGATTTTTCCCTTCCTTTCTCTGGATATTTGTAGCTCATCCCACCAGATGGTTGCATGGCCCTTCAATATGGTAGCTACAAATTTCACCTTCTTTTTATCTTCGACCTCTTCATAGTCAAAATACTTATCTAATGTGCTAATCCAATCCATTCGCTATTCCACATTAAGGTTTCCTTCATACAAAGGTATTTCTACCTTCGGTCTTCCACTTGCTTTTTGTAACATCCTGAGAAATTTGGCTATTTCACTTTCATCTCCTTCTTCTTCCTCAAAATATTCTTCTTTAAAACTACCATCTCCCTCATCAGGGACTCTTCTCTGGGTTGTTTCCATCACCTCTATTCGTGTACAAAGATTTCTAATTTCTTCAAGTAGTATTGCATTGGCTACAAGCCTTCCCTACCCTATGCTAGCTCCTCTCCTGGGTGGCATATTTGTTGAAGTTCTGAGAACAATACTCTAAACCTTGCTCTAATACCAAATGATGGTAGTACTGACCGCCAATACTCTGTTCCCAAAAACTTCTGGCTCAATTTTGTTTTTTCCAGACATAGTGCTTATGAGTGAGGTTGGAAAATTAAATTTTTGGAGGCCTTTCCCTAGGTATTTTGTCGAGTTTGATGACTCAACATAAAGTAGACACATAGGGATACTTGACCCAACAATAAAAGTTCGAATTGGGCTCCTAAAAGTTCGTTAAAAACAGTCCTGAATCGATGCAACCCTTCGCAACATAGTGCGACCATTCTGTATCAGGCACGACCCTTCTGTTGCAAGCGTGACCATGATGCAACCTTTTTTTTTAATGCCCGACCCTTTTTCTCTAGGCACAACCCATAGCACTAACTTTCTATTCCATGAAAAACCCATAATGTGACCCTTCTGTGCCTGAAGGTTTCTGTTTTCTTGGAGCGATTTCATGTTAGAAAAAACATAGAAATTCAAGAATCCTTTAGTTCTGTCATCTAGAAAACATGAAATTAGGATAAAATACTCGTAGCATTGAGAAGGTATATATATCACTCTTGTTTGGATGCAAAATTCCCAGAAATACACAATTTAATGGATATCCATCTATAAGATTCCACCATTAAAGTACAACATAATGATTTTTCATCAATTGAAGCAAACAATTTCTTGACATAAAATGATGACAAATACACCAGGGAATTCCACTAAATCAATAATGAAAAGAAAAATAACTGCACAAATTTTTTTTCTAGCCCTTACTAACCTGATCTTCATTCAACGTTTTCTCAAAAAATGAGGTTTTTCTTTTTTTTAATGCTCCTCTCTAAATTCAAATTTCTCAAACAACCTAATCCCTATTTAATTGGCATAACACGCACCTAGATAACAAAATCTGTCACTTCACTCCTAATCTGGGCACTCCAATAACTTTTGCAAACAAATAATAAATAGAAATTTTAAGAGGTCCAATTCTCTTTAGTAAATAATTTTGTCCAGTGAGGTCAAAGGTAATTTATCTCATTTGATGCTCCTACGTCATATGGTCAAGAAGTAGTCATTCCATTCCACTACCCGACGAAACTTGTATATGGTCAGGAAGCAGTCGTTCCATTCCACTACTCAATGAATGCAGTAAGTATGTCGATCATACTAATGTATAATACAAATTCACAGAAGGAATGACTCTAGTATTTACAACAACTGAAGGAATACCGAATGCATGCACTATATCATCAACAAATTAGCAAAGATTGACAAAAGGCATGGCATGATAGAAACCTACAAATGAATAATTTTATAGTCGATGAACTAGTTTTGTTATATGATAGTTGAGTGAAAGGTAAACTATGGAAATTAGAAATTGCATCTTTGGGACCATTTGTGATTGAAGACATATGACGTTTAGGATAAATTTAGTTGAAGGCATTGCAAGGGCATTTGTTCAAGTCACTTTTCAATAGTGCCCAACTCAAAAAGTATGTCTCCTAATAGAAATTGTGTGTTCTTAGTGAAAACCTATTTAAGGTGTTACGAACATGGGTTAGCTTGAAAACCACCTTGTGGTGAGCCGACTGACCAAAATTTATAAAATTAGTAATTTTCTTTCATAAGAAGAATTTAGAAATTTATTGCAAAAAGAAGGTAAAAATTAAGAATAAAGTAATTGCTAGACCATTTAGAGATCCAAGAAAAAGAGAAAATCACAATCAAGCAGACAAAAGAGATAAGCAAGAAAATGATATGCACAATCTCTTAAACAACAGGATACAATAGAACATGGATCAACACCATTCCAAGCATGACATATTATAAGATCATAGACTAAAACTCTTAGAACATTATAGATAATCTGAATCAACAAGCAAATCAAGAATCTGACTCAAAGAATAAATGAACCATTCCATAGATTATGGACGTAAAGAACAATTCAACAAGACATATAACAAGGGAAAAATCCTTTGACCATGTATCATATGGAATTATCAAAGATAAATGGCAAGCACACGAGTCTGACATGCAGTACATAAGAGACAAAAAAAAAATAAAAATCAAAATATTCAAACACGTCAGTCTAATAATGACACACCACATATTGCACAAGTTACATCACTATCATACATATACTTGAATTCGTTCCAAAATCATATACCATGCCATGAAAAAGGTGGCATGTACACACTACTTGATGTTGGTGGATCAACTCAAAATTCAACACGACAACTCATAGAAGAGGGAGCAAGTGGAAATTATGGTGCATAAAATTATGAACCCATAAAATCTCACAATGTCTCACGTGCACTTAATTTTTTTCCAAAAACTCCATTAAGAATCAATTGTGGCCTTGATGATATTCTAGACATGCCAATCCCTATGATTTATGATTTTGAGCTATTGGATTGCTTAAGTAATACAAAATTCTAGAGTGATTTTGCAATGGAAAAAATAAAGGTTCACTTTGAGAAAGATGACATTATAATTGAGCAACGAATTTAAGAAAGGTATGATCCTGTAGGGAAAACATAGTTGCAAGTCCACATGCATTACATAAAGCATGCAAAAGTAGAAGAGACTTCCTAAGAGAGGCACTATGAGGCATTTATCTGATGGGCCAAGCTAGATAACAAATGTAATTCAGATTTTGAGCGGTTAGAGAAGGCATGAATCGATGATATTCTTGGTGCTCCGGTGATGGAAGAAATGCATGGAATGAAGGGAGAAGTTGCCAAATATTTTATAAGTAGATACCACAAAGGGAAGTTGTGGCTTTCTCAACCATAGTCAATTGTTATGGCCACCATCCACTTAATTATAAGACACTCGTATAAAGGAGAGAAGGTGCCCAATACTTCTGACTACAACAAGTGGCTCATAGAAATGTCTAGCAGAATATTTGCAAAGAATTCACGATGGGTAGTAATTATTCAAGTGTAAGATCCTTTGGTTAGATGGACCCGTATGATTATTTCCCTATATCTCACACTTTTTGGTCAGGCCTTTGATGCCAAATTAAATATGTTAGAAGTAATTGGTGAGAATGTGGCCTTCGAGAAGAGGTATATTTGGGCAGAATACCTAGTGGACCAAGGAAAATTATCTTGAAGCTTAAAAGCATTGGAAAATCTCACTAGTCCCTAATATGAAAACTATACAATGTTTATTGAAGTATTTTTAAAGCTATTCAAATTTATAATGATTATATATATATATTCTCTATATAATTTTGGCAATTTTTAAGGTAAAATAATTTGATATTGTAAAATTTGGGTGAATCATTTTGATAAAAAATGGAAATTGGCAAATCTTTTTTTGGAAAAATCATGGAAAATTAGCCCACCTGTGAATATTAGCCCTAAAATTTTCCATGTAGTGGACTCCATAATGACCAACTATTAGCACTACCAAAACTCAAGTAAACACATTCATTTCCCTTCTTTTCTAATTTGGTTAGCAACGAAATCTAGTCCCTCCATTCAGGGAAACAAACTTCACTAGAAAATATATATCACTCATGCATAGTTTTAACGTATTTTCACATGGTTAATTAGGGAAACCCTTGTCTCTGGGCCCCGATGAGTTATTCAAAAACTAGTTATTGGATATAAATTCATCTTCTAATAAGTGGAGGGTTCCATAACATATCTATTAGGCCTTTCCACCTTGTTCCCACATACAACTATGTCTGGATGTTACCAAAGTTTGGTATAACAATTTTGGACCCTTAAGAATTTCCTTTTCAACCCACTATCAAACAAATATTTGATGAATTACACCAACAATCTAATTTTAGAAACAATGGAAACCAAGAAACTATTGGGGGAGTTTGAATCAGTAATGTGGCCAAATTATACAATCCTTCACAAAATTCACTTTTTAATCACTTTAATAATTATTCATGAATCATCAATATATCTCAATCATGTATATCAAGCACATGAGTGACATATACATAAGACACCAATCTCATTTTTATTACAAGCTTCAACTTTATTACATCATGACCCCGCAAGCTAACACTTATAAGTTTATCATCTGATACTGAAAGGAACTTCAATCCCTACTCATTTATCAACTACCACTGAAAGGTACTACTATCCCTCTTCATTTACTATTACCCACTGGAAGGGACTCTTGCCACTGCTCATTTATTAGTCTCCACTGAAAGGAACTCTTGACCCCCAATATTTACTAGCACCCACTAGAAGGGGACGCTACCCATGGTTTGCAAGTTACCACTCACTGACCCTATTGATCCATTTTTCATCCATTTTCATACTAGAACCAAGAGGCCTCTTACTTCATAAACAAATAAATATTCTTACTGCAACTGCTCAAAAAATTCACCTTAAACACCTTCAACAATCTCTGCTTTCTAAAGAAATCACCAATACATTCAACAATTTTTCATTACTGAACACACCTACTCTTGCAACACTCTACTTCTCTCTCTCATACAACAACCAACAACCCTCTTCTCCTCTCAAATTTTGCTACACACTCCAAAATTTGTTGCTTGAATTCTCATTCAACACCCCAGCCCTTGCAGCCACCTGTTTCTTCTCACCACTGTAATAACTCAACTTGATGATCGAATTCTACTTATAATGAATTAAGGACTAATATTTTGAATTTAACTTTAGTTATATTTCTCTTCAAATATTTTTGCAGGAATTTCGTTATTTTTCCTTTGTCTTATTCATTTTAGTCTTTTTAATTCTATTCTTCAAGTTCTCATTCTCTGATCTGTAGTTCTAGGCACATCATTTGAGTTAAATTATTTTTTTTCTACTATTTTCGCTTTTTAATAGAATTGAGGTGATCTTCTACTAATTTTACTAAATTTCCAAACTTGGCCTAATTGCCAACACTGCCTCCAAACTAACAGTTCTGCCATAACTGTCACTTTAAACAAGCTGCCAACTCATTCATGTTATTAACATTCTGCATTGCTATATATGTTTGGCTTAACTTCCAAACAGTGCCAAAGGTGTCACTTACCTAAGTTACCAACTGTTCATACCAATGTCGAGAGGCTTTGTTGGGTATTGCTACAAACTACTCTTTCCATATTATTGTCTCTAAACCAAGTTTCCAAATTTAGCTGCCATGCATAACACTTTGTTGTAGGCCACAAAGGCATTTGCATCCCCTTTTCTTATTTTAAGCAAAAAATTATATTAAAACTTCCAATTATTCTAAATTTGGCCTTTAGGCCCTATGCCACTAGCACCTTCCTACTTTCCTGCCATAGGACTAGGTCTTTGTGACCACCAGCTTAGGTGCTAAGCGTTAAGTCATTTTAAGCCATTCGTTGGCCAATTTCCTATGTTAATGACTCTATGTTGTTGGTCCCATTTCTACGCAAAACTACCAATCATAATACCCAAAGGCTGGAGCTCCAAATCTCCCGACTCTTTATTCCACCGTAACCTTTGTTTATACGAGAAATAGGTCAGGACATATCCAAGTGCTAAGTCAAGTCTCCCAAGAGCCTCCATGGCTCTTTATATCTATGTGCCCCTTTTCTTACTTGTTCCATAGACCACACTAGAATAAGCCCATTAGGGTCTAAACTCTGGGTTGACGTGTTTGTGGGGACCACCCAATGCTTCTCCAATTGGTTTCTAATGTGCCAAGATGGACCCATGCTTCCTACTTTGCACTTCCACTAAGTGAACCAAATTGAATCTTCTACCCTCTATCTTGCAGGCTACGTTGTCCCATGGGATCCTCCCGCCTAAATATCATTGGTTGATTTCCATTGTGTTGTCATTTCCCATGTGTCCTATCTCTCACTACCTGGTAACTCCTATTGTGCTCTTTTCATTAACTTCCGGGGTCGTCCTGGGAGGATGATGTCATGCTAACATCACTAGGGACACGTGGTACCTCTAGAGTGGTGACACGTGTCACCAATAAATGGGCCCTTTGGGTGCCCGAAAAAGCCAAATTTGACTATCACATTTACAACTCTTATTGGTTGGTGTTGAAGTCACTACGCTCTACTATTTGGGTTAATCACATTCTTCCACCTGTATTTTGTAGGACGAGAGAGAAAAGGTCCTCCAAGACCTTGTTTTTTGGCCAAATCCTTCATTAATTTGTTTTGAGCCTACTGAAATTTTCATTCTTTTTCTGGAATGCTAGCTCTCTTGCTGTACTTCCTCTTTGTTTTATCTCCGGGCTTCCATTTTGGGCTTGCCCTCATCAGGATTAGCTGTTGGAGTGGAGGCCTCCTCTTTTTCGTTAGCTTACTGCTACAGTATCCTCGTGTCAATAGCCCAATGCTTTTCTTTGGGCCCTAAATCTAAAATGCCGGGGTTTCACTCCAAGCTACCATTGTTAGGTGTAGTCCACCCACTCAATGCATCCCAATGCTTTTCACTTGCACCACATATAAAACCTCCTGGGTGCACCTGATGGGGTACCACCACCGGGATGGTGTCATCCCACTTCTCCTCTAGCCAATGAACATGCTTCCCACTGCTAATATGTCGATCACGTATGCCCAAAGCTTATTTATATGCTTTTCTATCACATCCATTGGGTTCGTCTTCTTTTAGAAACTTGGTTATGCACCAAAAGAGTATCCATCCTATTCAACTCTACTAGTTTAACTTGGGGTTCTTGAAAATTTGACTGGCTCTAACTTTTGATCCAGCTGGCCATTTTCAGATTTCCACACACCATTAGAAATATCTTTCATATCTCTATCCATATGAGTGGCTTTCACCTACATCTAATATGATATTCTACTCTAGAATTGGCGCCAAATCATCTTCATCATTTCATATACCTTTGCAACTCTTTGGTATTGCCTAGTTGCAATGCCTTTTCCTTTACCTTTTCCTTTGCTTTTCCTATGCGACCTTTTCCATTGCCTTTGATTTTGTCTCTTCCAGCTTTTCCATTTCATTTTCTTTTTTCCCGTGCCACCTCTTTTATTTCCTTTGCCATCAATCTTTACCTTGGCCACCAATGACAAATATTTACGAATGTAGTTACTTTTCCATTTCCTTTGCCTTTGCATTTTCTTTTCCATTATAACCTTTTCCATTTCCTTTGCCTCTATATTTCCTTTTCCATTTCCTTTGCCTCTATATTTCCTTTTCCATTATCACTTTTTCCATTGCCATTTCCTTTGTAGTATACCTAGTGGGGATAATATGGGGTATACATAGGGGCCATAGTTAATAAATAAAGTGGTTAAACCACATTATGTAAGGTACCAAAAGTAGTTAGAGAATAATGTGATAAGCCCATTGTATTGGAAGTATGTTATTGAGGGACCCATGGTAATTACCCAAGGTATTGTATGTATAAAGCCTATATAAAGGATAGAGCTCTCCATTAAGAGATTTCAAGTATTATTGCATTGAAAAACATATGGCTTGTGGAGTGTTCTCCTTCCTGAAGGAGTAATTGTATGGTGTTTCCCTACTTCAAGGTTTCTCTGAAGTTCTTAATAAAATATATTTCTCTTATAGCAACATTTTGTGTTATTTCTTGGGCATATTTTGAATTGTAATATAGTCACAGGTCATATCTATTACAAGTATGTTATAACCTTTTCCTTTGCCTTCACATTTTCTTTTCCATTATCACCTATTCCATTTCTTTATCCATTAATGACAAAATATTTCCAATAATATCCCCCTTTTGCATTGATGGAAACACTATGATCAAACAACGCATCATTACCAATGATTAGTACTTTTCTTTGATACTTATCCTTGTGATTTTCCAATGATCATTTACCATGTTGTGTTTGATAAAATCACTTCCCCCCCTTTGACATCAATGGAAAATATACTAACATGCTCCCTCTATCAATAATCTCCCCATGTCTTTTGATCCTGTGGACCCGTCAACCGCTTCTTCTTATGATGAAAACTTCAGGTACCTTTGGAAGGATCTAAACAACTTCCTTTTTGTGTTGTGAAGAAGATTTAGTTGAAGGGAAAGGAATATTTACTCCCAATCTCTACCTCAAGTAGGAAAGAGGGATATCTTTCTAAAACAACACATGCTTGTGCAACTGAGTCATGAGAAAATGACTCGTCCTTGTTTGAGTCTCAGCTAGGATTACACTCATAACAATGCCTACCTAGACACATGCACCTAACCTCTAGAAAGAAGAAAAACTATTTCTATGCATGACACCATCACTTGTCAACAAAGTACAACACTTTGAAAAGCATAGTGAAACTTCCATCAATGCATGCCTAGACCAATAACTCAGCTTGTGCTTCCCATTCTAGACTTCTAATGAAAACAAAATCGCCATGAACAAAATTAATATAAACATATATTTTCTTATCAACATTAGACAACATGAAAACCATACTTTAACTGTAAGTACCAATTGACAATATTGTTGATACCATGTAGTACCAATTACCAATTTGAACAACATTATAACAGTCAATTCATGTAGAAAACACTATTAGCCTCTGTTGTGCAACACACAACTGATACCACTTAATGATACCAACTCTTAATGCATAATTTGATACTCAAATTTTGACTTGAGTATACTCCCCTTGTGTCCATGCTCCCTCTTTGCATTCAAAATATGTAAAAAATGCTCGCTAGAAAATATTGTAAATAGATCATCACCAAATACACATGATCAAACTAAAAATTGATTTGAAAACAACAATCAATAAACCATACTACTCAACTATCAACATGAAAAATGCATTCTCCTTTATCCTTCAAATGCATTTCTTAGCTTGTTCCTTTATGCTCCTTCCATCTGAATTTTCGGGCTTCCCTTCAAGCCAAGCGATTCTCTTTAATAAAAAGGAGCAAGGGATATACTCCCCCCTAAGTATATTATTTTCCTTTTTCTTCCACACCCACACATGTTGAGCTTCCTTGCAGTAGTTTTCCTAACTAGGTGATTTCTTTCCATTGTCTGAGAATACAAACCACTTTTGATCTTCTTTCTCACTATCTTCCTTTGGATATCTACCAAGCCTGATGTTTCTTCTTTTAACTGACTGGAGTCTCCGCCTATAAGAGACATCAACCACTAGAATTTCAGGCTTTGAATCTTCTTCATCAAGCACTGTTATGCACTACCCCCTTTCACCATTCGATATTCCTTCCTTATGGGTGTTGAAATAGATCATGTATTCTTTTTGTCATCTCTCAACTCTATTTGCAACATTCTAGAATATAATTTCTTACTAGATTTGCATGCAACTGCTTTATGCCCAAAATTCTTACACTTGTAGACTTTAACTTTATTAAAGAAGGGGACAAAAGAATTATAATTCTTACCAAATATTTTTCTTGTCCAATTTCCTAGAAAGTAATTTTCTCTCTTGCTACTCTTGGTCCATTGAAAAAATTTCCTTTGAGGAGAAAAGGCTCTCTATGATTGGCTGGTCGAATTTTTCCTCTAAGGAATTCATGGTAGTGGCTAAAATTGTGCATGTCACCTATGTTGTTGCACCTTTGTTTTCCTTTCTAGAGACTTGGAGGAAAAGTGCCCTACATTGTTACAACAAAAGCATATGAGGGGTTGCATACCTTTATTTTGACTTCTAGAAGTCCTTTTATTTTGTCGTGTTCTTTTATTTTCCATTATAGCGTTGTTGGACCTTATATTAGCCAAATTCATGGGTCCCTATAGCATTGTTGCTGGGTCACCATTATCTTCAATTCTTATCTTAGCCTAAGAGGAACAATCACTGGTTTGATTGTCATTAAATGCTTCAAAAATATCTGCATGTTTATAAAGATTCAAAACCTTGTCCTTTAATGCTCTATTCTCTTCTTCTAGCTTCATATTTATAGATATCAATTTATTAATATCCATAAACTCTAATATGAGCTTCTTCTTTGAATAAATATCTTCATCAAGATATTCCAAGTCACTAGAGGAACATTTGGATTCACAATGAGTGTCTATTTAATTCCTAGCGTGTCCAAGAGTTTGTCCCCTTGATGAATCTAGGGATTCCTGTTCTTCACTAGAGGTGGACCCATTCTCTTCTAGATCTGCTATCGCTACTAATGTAGTCCTTTCTCTACTAGAACTTAATGAACAAATATCACTTTCACTAATACTTGCAACTGATAAATTTGAAAATAAATGGCCTATTGTTCAACAATAAAAATGGAACAATAGATTACTTGCAGATTGCATCACCTATGGATGTTGATCATCGACTTTTCCTATTGATACTAAAGAATATACATCTGATTCATGATCTTCAGTGCTCTTTGAAGCCTTATCTACTTCACCCTCCATGGAAATCCTCTTGACATGGCATGTAGCTTGCATGTCTACATCATAGATGAACTTTAATTCATCCCATATCTCCTTGCTAATTTTAAAATAGATTACTTTTTATATATCTGACTTAGACAACCCTCTCATAATTTCCTTCATGGATTGTCTATCAAACTTATCATTTATTACACCATACACCACATATAGCCATACATCCAAATCAAGAGCTTGTAAGTAGATTCTCATCCTTAAGTTCCACATTGGATTATTTGAGTGATTCAAAATTGGAACTCCATCTGAGGAAATCTAGTCCTGGTTCTCCATGATCCTTGATCTTCCTTCCAACTATTAAACTGGTCCTAAAGGACATTGGATTTGATACTAACTGTTAGAAACAAAGGAAACTAGGACACTACTGAGAAGGGGGGTGTGGCCAAATTATACAATTCTTCACAATTTTAGTCACTTTAACAATATTAATGTATCATAAACATAACACAATCATGTATAACATCATAATCATCAAGAACATGAGAAAGATATACATAAGACACCAATATTATTTTTATTACAAGCTTCAACTTGATTACATCATGGCCCCACAAGCTGTCACTTGTAGGTTTATCATCTGCCACTGGAAGGAAATTTAATCCATGCTCGTTTACCAGTACCCACTTGAAGGGACACTTTCGTCTGCTCGTTTATCATTTTTTTTGAAAGGGACTCTTGCCCCTACATATTTACTAGCACCCACTAGAAGAATATTCTACCCCTAGTCTGCAAGTTACCACTTGCTAGCCATGTTGATCTACTTTTCATCCATTTTCATACTAGAACCAAGATATCTCTTACCTCATAAACAAATAAATATGCTTACTGCGACTACTCATAGAAGCCACCTTAAATTCCTTCAACAATATCTAGTTGTTGAACAAATCACTAATACGTTCAACAATTTTTAATTACTAAACACACCTACTCCTACAAAACTATGCTACTCTCGCTCGTGCAACCACTAGTAGCCCTCTATTGCTCTCAAATTTTGTTCCACGCTGCAAAATGTTTTTCTTGAATTCTCATTCAACACCCCAGCCCTTGCAACCACTTACTACTTCTCACCACTACAACCACTCAACTTGTTGCTCAAATTCTACTCATAATGAATTTTGGACTAATATTTTGAATTGAACTTTAGTTATCTTTCACTTCAAATATTGTTGCCTAAATTAATTTATTTTTCCTTTATTATGTTCAATCTAGTCTTTTTAAATCTACTCTTCAATTACTCATAATTTGATCGACAATTATGGGCTCATTAGCTAAGTTAAACAATTTTTTCCTACTATTCTATCTTTTTTACATAATTGAGTTGAGGTTGTGCTAATTTTAGTGAATTTCCAAACTTGGCTGATTGCCAAAACTACCTATGAACTAACAATTCTTCCATAACTGTCACTTTAAACATGCTTCCAACTTGTTCATGCTATTAGCATTCTGCACTATTGTTTATGTTTGTCTTAACTACCAAACAATGTCAAAGTCCTCACTTACCTCAGTTGTCGACTGTTCATGCCAAAGCCGAGAGGATTTGTTGAATATTTCTTTCAACTATTCTTTCCATGCCACTGTCACCAAACCAAGCTACCAAATTTAGTTTCCATGCACAACACTTTGTTGCAGGCCAAAAAATCCTTCACGACCTGCTTCCCGCTCTTAAACAAAAAACATTGTTAAAACTTCTAATTTTACCAAATTTGGCCTTTAGGTCATTTATTGCTAGCACCTTCTGCTTCCAGGCCTCCCTAACCACTGGTTTAGGCCCTAAGTTTTATGCCCTTTTAATCCTTCATGGACCAATTTCCTGCGTTAATAACTCTATGTTTTTGGTCCCATTTCTATGTAAAAAAACCAACCATAATGCGTAAAGGCTAGAGCTCCCACAATATTAACTCTTTTTAGTCTTCCGTTCCATTTGTTTCTACGTGAAATAGACTAGGGAAACTCCATGTGCTAAGTTGGATCTCCTAAGAGCCTCCACGACTCTTTATATCTTCGTGCTTTGGTTCTTACCTATTCCATAGAACCTGGTGCAGTTACTTAGGCTGTAGCCCCCAATATCCTAGCACATTGAGTTTGCAGAACCACAATAAACCCATCAGGGTTTAACCTCTAGGTTTATGTGTCTGTGGGGATTGTTTGGTGCTTCTTTGATTTGTTTCTGCTATGCCATTGTGGTCCGACGTTTGCTGCCCGATGCTTCCACTAAGTGCACCAAAGTGAATCTTTCGAGCTCTGTCCTGTGGGTTGAGCTGTCCCGTGGGGTCCTCCCACTTGAATCTCATTGGTTTATCATTGTCGTGCTATTTTTTCCCACGTTTCATGGTTCCTACTACCCGGTAAGACCTGTTGTGCTCTTTTTAAAAAACTTTCAAGGTGATCTCGCCGAAAGACATCATTTTGACATCACCAGGGACACCTCATTCCTCCAATGTGGTGACACATGTCACTTGGAAATGGGACCTTTGGATGCCTAAAAACACCAAATATGACTACCATGTGTCTACCTCTTATTAGTTGGTGTTGAAGTCACTATATTCCGTTATCTAGGCCAATTCCATGCTGCCACTTATCTTTTGTAGGAGGAGAAAGAAAATGTCCTTCGAGGCCTTGCTTTGAAACCAAATCCTTTGTTAAATTTTTTTTTGGCTTACTGGCCTTTACAATGTCTTTCCATCATGTTGAATCTCCCATTGTATTACATCTTTATTTTATCTCTAGACTTCCCTTTCAGGCTTGCCCTCAGCAAGCTTAGCTGTCAGAGTGGGGGCCTCCTCTCATTTCTCAACTTACTACTACCATGTTCTAGTGCCAATAGCCCGACGCTTTGATTTTCATGCTAAATCTAATGTGTCGGGGTATACCTCTTGGTTACCACTACTGAGTTTGCTCCACCCGCTCAATGCATCCCAATGCTTTTCACTTGTGCCACATCTGAAAACTTTGGGGCGCACCCACCAGGGTACCACCGCTAGGATGGCGTCATCCTTCTCCTCCTATGGCCAATGAACATCCTTCCCACTACTAACGTGTAGGCTATGTCTTCTCGAATATTCTTTTAGCTACTTTTCTATATTTGTTCCTAGGTTTATATTTTTTGCCAAACTTGACTATTCGCCAAAAGAGTCTCCATCCTCTTTAACTCTGCTATTTTGACTTAGGTGTCCTGCAACTTTGATTGGATCTAACTTTCCATCCATGAGGCCATTTTCAGGCTTACACACATCATTAGAAAGATCTTTCAAAGCATTATCTGTATGAGTGGTTTCACCTACATCTAAGATGATATGTTACACCATAACTGGCTCCAAATACTTTGCACCATTCTGTCTACCTTTACCACTCTTTGCTATTGCCTTTACTAGTTGCAATGCTTTTGCTTTGGCCTTTTATTTTCCTAATCAACCTTTCGCATTTCCTTTTATTTTTCCTATGCCACCTTTTCCATTTCCTTTTCGTTTTCCAACACCACCTCTGCTATTTCCTTTTCCATGAATCTTTACCTTCACCACTAATGACAACATATTTACCAATGTAGTTACTTTCCATTACCTTTGCCTTTTCCTTTTCCTTTACATTACTTTTCCATTCTAACCTTTTCGACTACCTTTTCCTTTTCGTTTTCATTTGTTTTTCCATTATCACCTTTGGAATTTCCTTTTCCATCAACGAAAACATATTTCCAACATCTAATGCAAAATTTCATATCCCCCATGGAGTCCTAAAAGAAGATGAGGACATTATTACCCCACTTTCCAATGCAGATGAGGAAGAGGAGACAACTTTTTCATTGTATTTTCAACCCTTTACGGTTGAATTTTGAGTTTTGTTGGCAAAATCATCACAAAAATACAATTGGAAGGAGTCTCAAAGTCATGGCCATGACGTCTACCCTTAAATGAATTTTGTGGGAGGTTTTATCAAAAATTTGGTTACAGAAACCTTAAGAAGAACAATGGTTCGATGAAGTTCACCGATGAGTGGTTGATTCTAGTAAATAAAAAATAAAAGTATTCAAAAGGGCCCATAAGACAAAAACAATAGTCTCATCGATTGAAGTAGACATACAAGAAGTAGTAGGGAATGCTAAGGATGATTTTGTGCAGAATATTCAACAGAAAATGCAAGAAAGTTATCAACCTTAATTAAATAATAATCCTATGCAAAGTGGTGCCTCTACCCACACTCACAATGGCAATCCTACTGAAAAATGAAATGATAATCTGGGCCAACAACAAGATCGGTCTGATCATGCTACAGGTACATAAACTATGAATGAAGTGATTGAAATTTATTTAAGTAAGAATACCTATCCTACTTCCCTAATGCATATTGAACGAGAAACATTAATCAGATGAAATGTTTTTGGATCAATAGAATTCTTAGCATAATTCATTAGAGAGCACTTAGTCAGATGACAGAATTTGAACTCAGAATAAAAAAAATAAACAAACGTTGACTCTGTTAATAGACCAAAAACAAACATTACTAATTGATATCCCATATACCAATCCATCGACCAAGCCATTAGTCACCCAACTGTATTTCATCGACACAATGTCATCGAAGTCGATGACAACAAGTACACAAGGTATTCGAGTCACATAATAACTTATTGATATCCATAATAAGTATTATGAGCTAATGCTTTCTAGTGATAATCATATTTTTGAAGTGATAGAGCATTCGGTAAAAGAAGCTAAATTGAGGTTGAAAAAGTGAAAGAAAGACGCCATTAATCTTAAACAAAGATAGGAATGAGAAATAGATATTTTGATGGCCTGTTAGCAATGAGAAGGAAAAATAGCTAACATTAAAATTATAGTCTAATTTGATGATCATCGTGTCGCCTTCCAACAATTGCTGCATCAATTGATTGACCACAATGAGTATTTGAGTGCACAGATAACATACTTACATACTACATCAAGAACAATAGGAAGTGAGAAATTTACATAAATGCTTCAAAAATGTCATCATGAGTTCCTAGCAGTGAAATAAACCTTGGAGGAAACACTTTACATAGAAGCTACTTTAATGACCGCACTAAACAATTGTCCCACTTATTTGGAATCAAATCATAGTCACATCAGAGCACATGAAACACTTATTCATGATTTAGCTGTGAGGGAAGTGACATATGAAAGGGATAAACAACTATTGGACAAGAAGTTAGAATAGAAGGGAAGCTTCAGGCCTAGCGAATGCATCATGAGTATTAATGGATCGGAGAAGGAAACAAAGAACAAAATGGTTTGGTCAATTTAGTGTCCTAAATTGCTCTACATAAATTATCAATCCGGGTATTGTAAGTTGATGAAGTGTAGTGCACTGTTTGTGCTAGCTAAGCCTTCTTACTTCATTGTTTGTATGTTTTATGTTTTTTTGGGGGTTTTTTGTCTTTTAATTCCTAATGATTTACAATGTAAATTATCAAAAATAAATCTATCTTTCTTAAAGACTGCTCAAAATGTAAAAATGAAAATAGAGCTAAGAAAGAAATGAAAATGTAACTAAGAAAGATATGGAAACAAAGCTAAGAAGGAAATGAAAACAAAGTTTCTATTCTCATTTTACCATTATTTCCAAATCATGAATTAGAACTGAAAGTAATATTTGCAATTGATGTCTAGCTAATTACAAAAATAAAACTAAATGAAATACTTGGTTACCCTGCCTCTCAATTTTTGGAGAAAGTCTCCTTGGGATGACATTTGAGTAATTTTATACTTCATTAATCTAAGAGAAAGAAAATACAGAGATTTAGAAATAACTCATTTCATAGATGAAATGTTCAACCACTTAGTTAAGGATGAATTATCAACTTGAAGGGTTTTCCATAAACATTCATTAACACCATGTGTTATCGAGAAATATAGTGTCTATGTAAAGCTGCTAGTCCCACTATGATGGGTATCTATCTTAGAAACAAACAGATTAAAGTTACTTTCATTTTCCTTTATGAGAAGTAGATAGGATAGGAGCAAAGAATACCAACCTCGATCTTTTGCTTGGTTCTGTTCCTTCTCCCCTTTGACAGATCTTTGTCGCTCCTCCCTTGACCACTCTGCTTTAAAGAGTACCTGTAAAGTCAAAGCAACATAATACCTTGAAAGTGCAGAGATCTACAGTCATAAACAATATAGGACTAGATATATATTGACTACATACATGCATATATTAGCAAACATACAAGAATGTGGAGGAAAACTTGAATAGCTTTATTGATATAGAGATTAGAAGAGAGGATTACAACCCATTGATCTGACCCAGTGTCATCCTCCGAGCATGAAAGCCCTTCTTCACCTCATGAAAAGCTTAGATCACCCAACACTATGATATTGCACCAGGAAACCAATAGCACTTCCTTACAAGATACAAGATTCCAACCCTTGGATCTCTGGGATGAGGGATCCATATATAGATGATTGTAAGACGGTGAGTCAGCTTTTGGGATTTTGATTAGTGTCCTCTCTCTGATAGTTCTTGATTCTACTTGGAGATTGATGATCTCTTACTCATCCCTGGGCGAATTCAGAGAGGCAAGTGTCATAGGAGAAGTTTATGGAAGATTCCATGATCATCCACCTTGCAAATTGTCTCTGCCATTTGTCTACTCTTGCCCATCGCACCCTATAGAAGGGCTTTCCAATATGCATCGCACTTTTTAGACTGAGGAGGTGAGATGCATCACACCCTCTTCACTGAGAAATCTGTATGGTCCAGTTTTGACCAGTTCTGAGTAGTTTTCTGTGGAGAACTCTAGGAGATGATGTAATCAGCTAACCTTGTTCCTTTAGGGCATGACAACACTTTTAGGGACTCCGAATTCCTTGGTTTATGGAAATATGTGATTGGGGTTGCAGTGCCCAAATATGTCTATAACATTTTCTCCCTAAAGCATGAGGTCGTAGATCTTTGATGTCGGGTGAAATGCTTTATCATGAGGATCCGAGGTTTTTCGAACTTGAAGGCGACCTGTAATAAGATACAATACAATACATTATCTTCGTAACGTTTTCATGATCTAGCTGAGGCGGGCATTCCCATGCTCAGCTTTATAAATTCATTTTCATGTACATAGGATAGACAACCATCTGTGTGGCAGACTGATGATTCTGATAGAGCCATCATCCTTTGATTCAGATGATCATCTGTGCAGCAATGATGTACATTTGATGTCTTTAGTTTCCTAAATATATCGCAGCATGGATGGATGAAATTAGATCTAAAGTCTTCAAACTCATCCAATCTTTGCCCGAAGTACAAGTTGTTCCATGTGAGAAATGTTCTGGAGTCGAACATGGAAATATATCGCCTGATTACCAGCCAATGATGTAAGCTGTTAACAGGCGCGAGAGGAATCACCGATAATGATGATGACCCTCAAGGTACTAAAATACAATTTGCGTGGTGTGAAAAAGGGACTTGGCATTGAACACCACACAAAATCTTTTGGTCTAAGGCCATTGATGTAAACCTGTTTCCAAAAGTGAGAAACTTGCCATTGAGGCATGCAAGCTTCAAAGTACTGAAAGGTTGTTCCTAGGTTGAATTCTTGGACAATGAGCTGTCATCGACAAGCAATAACCTATCATAGGAGGGCTTTAATGAATCCCACATCTATGACACAAAACAGAGCAAATGATTTTTTGGAGGTGAAAACGATCTGATGATACAGGGTTTAGGGTGGCGGTCATGAAAGAATGAAGCGTGAAGGTATTGCAGTGGGTGAGACACAAGCTAGGTTGGTGAATTCTCTCATCGAATTCTCTTGAACATATCAACGACACTGAAATGGATTGGTAGCGTTAACCCCATAGGTGGATGGTATGATGGACCAATGGTAATATGATCGGTGAACAAAATAACCCAACCCAACTCAATCATGGTGATGGAGTGAAAGTGTCATGTTCAAGAGCGACTCGCTACCAATAAAGTTTCTTCATGTTTGCTTCCCAATTTTCCCAGTCACTGCTGACCAGTACCTCTTTATTTTTATCAAGCTTGAGGAGGATAACATATGATTGTGCTATAATTTGCCCTTCGGGAAAACCTGTCGCTATGTTTTAATGAGCCTAGTGACAGTGAAACTCGTTCTTGTCTGCATGGACAAGTTTGTTGCTATTCGTTTTAACAAGTTTAATGACAAAGATAACTCGGTCCTTTTTCAAATTTATAGAGTCTGAAAAGGGCTGGAAAGGAAACTCCATTAATCCTTTTTTGTCATATAATCCCTTAAGTCCGAAAAAGTATAAAATAATATGAAAGGGATCAATTTTCGATAGTTTTAACAAGCTGAACAAGACAAGCACTCGATCGTTTTGTGTAATAATCCCTTAGGTCCAAAAGGTTAAAATCTAGAGGAGGGATAGCACTCCCGGTAGCTTTAACGCGCTGGAGAGGCCAATTGCTCTGCAATCTTTTCATATTTTACAAGTCAGGTGAAAATAGCTTAAAGGAGACTCGTTTTTTAGGAACGAGTGATATTTTTGGGTAGCTGCTAATTCCAGGTAAGGTTTGGAATTTTCCAATCACGGCAGTGTCACAAGGATGGCTAATAGAATCACTCTTCATAGTTGTTCCTCAAAAGGGTAAACAATCAAATGGAGGCATGTGATCAGCTAAACAGAGTGGAGGTGATGGTAAGAACACGACCAAGGCTCAGAAGATGATGATAATGCATTCACAATGGTTATTTACCGGAGGTTGGTTCATTTTTTAATGAGCTTAAACTCTAGGGAGAACGTTTGCTCATTTCTTAGGTTTAATTTTTAACGAACTTAAACTTCACAAAAAAACTGCTTGTGCCAGTCGTATAATAAGGATATCCCATCGATAGGTTCAATTTTTAAGGAGCTTGCACCATTCGAAACTATGCTCCGCTCCCTTGCGCATGCAAGCTAGGAATGACCAACTACTATCCTAGGGGTTAATTAACTACTAAGGTTAGGTAGGAAAATGTTTCCTTTACTTTTTTGGTGCCATCCGACCCCTGCAAAGGTGAACAGTCAATCCGACCAATCACCTAACCTAAGCAGTTGAAGTCAGCAAAACTATGGGGTTAGCATTACGCTGGCCGCCTTTCACTTGTGCCCAAAAGGTTTGCATGCCCTTAGGTATAGTGAAGTAGAGTTTCAAGGTTACCCTTCAATTTGCAGACAAAACATTTGTTCTATGAGGAAAGGCCTACCTTTTCTAGGTTACCCTTCAATTTGCAGACAAAACATTTTTTCTATTAGGAAAGGCCTACCTTCTAACGAAGGTATCTTATTCTAGACTAATCCCATCTTCCTAAATGGACAGGTGTGTCAGACTAGTCATATATCCTTCGCGGAAACCTACCCTATACCCGAAGCTTTCCTGCCGAAGCAGACCAGGGTGCATGCCCCCTGGGTTTCAGTCACGACCCCCAAATTACTCGCGTTCTTCAGGTGGATGGATTGGAGATTGATGAGACATTCCTTGGATGAAAAGACCATTTAGGGATGGCATTTGACTATTAGCTATGTTTGAGCCAGGGAATGATAGTTGGTCTATGAGCTAGACCACTCTGCCTTCATGCAGAAAACACATTACTCGAAAGAGTGAGGAGACAATGGCTCCCGTGCTATAAATATAGTCACACCTAAGGAGCAGATTATAATCTAAAGGTCCTTGGACTACCATTACATTTAGATACATGGTTTTCCCTCTCAAAGTTATAGGCAAACACGAAAGGGTCCCTAACAGTCAACTGGTTCCTTTATTGAAGCCTGTTAGATTTCGAATCTCAGGCAGAAGCGATGGCTAACCAAGTACTTTCCAAGTAGTTGAGGAAAGGATACTCACAGAAGCCCATTCATCTATGATGGTATTGACCATGACCATTCTATAAGCTTGTATAATGATTTAGAATGGTACATTAGACGGAAAACAGGGTCTGCCTAGTAGATTCCAATTTAAGGAAATGACTAGGTTGCTTGGAGGCGGGACCGAATAAACAACTGGATATGACCCTGACGAAATTCCTTCCTGCGGTAAAGGAATAGGTAGATTTCCCCCATGTTCATTAAAGTCTGTGTTTACGAAAAGAATTTGAACGGTGTTATTCTCATTCTCTTCGGTGACTGTATCATCTGAAGATGGACCTTTCGGAGATAAGACCGGGTCGACTGCCACCTCAACCTTTTGACTTTCGTCTGGTGTGGACTCAGAGGGTTTATATTCAATGATAGATTCTTCGACCGACCACAAGGGTGTCACAGTCAGATTTTCAACTAGTGATGGACTTAGCAAGAGTTTCTTGTACCCAGGAGGAAGCCGTAGTGGTGAAGCAGGATGATTATCCAAGACTCTTTTAGCTTCGTCCAGGAAGGGACAATGGTGGATGACATGATTTCCTTCACACAATCTACAAGGGAATTTACATTTTCCTTTCTATCCAGAGACTTCGTTTTCACTAGTTGACGGTGTGCTTTCAACATGAATGTCAGAGGTTGATGACACCAGATTGTGCAAATGAGGAGACCAATCCCTTAAGATTCGAGGGATGCAAGGACAATCTTGATGATAGTGGTCTCCTTTGCAAATGACAGATGGAGATCTAGGCTTGGATGGTGCAGTGTGTGGATTTTTGCTAGATGATGCATGGTTGCCCCTTTTTGCCTTTGGCTCCTTCTTTTTCTTCTCTTTCTCCTTCCCTTTCTTCTTCTTTTCAGTTACTTGGTTTTTAGCTTTATCAGCTTTACCGAGCGAAGAGGAAGGAGGGGAGGGAGAAACAAGTGAAGTAGAAGGTTGGGGGGTAACTCTAGTATCATCTAGTTGCTGACTTGATTACTCAGGAACCATGGCAATTGTAACGACAAAGGTCGAGAAGAGCCATATTGGCAAGCCGCTTGTCAGTCCTTGGAGGGACAATGTGGTCATATGAGGTGCACCAACATCTCCCTAAGAGGGGAAAGGACTAGGATTTCCCCCAAGGGGAAATCCTTGGTTGGTGGACTCCATTTTTCTCAACCTAAGACCAACGAGGGAACAGTGACATTATTCCAATTAAAATAAATTTTAGACGCTTTGACACAACTTGCTTTTTCAATTTTTAAGAGTCGAGAAAAAGCTAAAGATGACTCTAGTTTCCTTCGATTTTTAATGAGCCTGAAGTGACAAGTGCTAAGATAGACCTTTTCCTTAAGGAGTCTGAAAAGGAATGAAAGAGACTACTCTGGAAGTCTAGACAGAGGGATTACCAAACCATTCGCAAAACTGCAGAATACTTTTTATGGTACGGCAGTCAATCTTCTCGAATGTTGTGTTCAGTGCATTGTGATCGATAGGGCGGTAGACACGGCTTCCTAAGGATAAAGGATATAGCCTATTGTGGTCTCCCAATATATACTCGATGGTACATGGGTGCACAAGTTCATACTGGCACTTGTCGTCTCAAAGAGGAGGAATCACCCAACCTATAATGAAAGCGATAGTTACCACGCTTTACGACGTCGGAATACGTCTCTAGCCTAGACTTCTAAATGTTGTGCGTTAGGTTCCAAGGCGTTTTTATGTTCATTGAATTTATTTTATAGTTGATCTTTCTTAAGAAGTTTTCCTTTCAAGTTCACCACGTGATGTAGATATACAATTCCTAAAATGCAATCTAAGATGATAAACAATCGTTTAATCTTCTTTTTGCAATGAAAATCCTAGCTACTAAGGAAAGAGAAATGAGATTCTTTCAACATAGAGCAGAGAGCACACACTAGATGCACTGTCCTAAATCAAACCAACAAGCAGTCTAAATGCAAATGCACATGCATGTATTTTTTTTCACTTTCTTAATGTGTGAATGACAAAAAGAATGCTAAGTAAAAATCTGAATCGTTTCAAGTGACAGTACTAACGATTTTCTTTTCAAAAAGGAAAGGAAGATAATGACGACACTTTGCGATTTTGAATTGAAAACTACTTTCGACACTTGAAAAACTACTAATTCAAATCAAATACAAGAGTAATAATGTAATCAACCATCAAGAACAATAGAATTCTTTTCTTTGACTGAAAACGACACTTCTGACACTTCCAAATCAAAAGATGACAGTTTGATTACGCTACTTCTTTGTAAAGGAGAACCATAAATGGTGAACAATACATAAAAAATTTATAGTTCTTTGTACTATGGAGGTTGAATCATGCAAGGGAAGGGAGTTTCCATAGTGGTATACTGATCACAGACAACAAAACTCCTGAATAAAGCTGAAGAGAGTGAACAAAAAACCAAAATCTAGAAGCAGAAGAGGTCTTATCTGATCATCGCACCTGTAACACAGGGAAAGTGAAATGCATCTCACTTACTACATACGGGAGGTGTGATGCATCCAGATTCCCAAGAGGAGAAGGTGCGATGGTCTAGGGATGAGACTTCAACTTGGTTCTTGGTCACTGTTTGTAGCTCAGTTCATGGATTTAAGTTGAGCAAATGATAGTCAATAAATGCAAATCACATGGGTTGGTCTAATGAGGCTACTTAAGCCACCACCAGGGAAATTAGGATGTTTGAAAATCAATTTTTCAGTTTCAAAACAAAACCCGGAGATAGACTGAAGTCGAATTGATCTACTTTGCACTTGCATAGAAAATGCAGTTCGAAGGCTAGCTGGCTTGACTTCAGGCTCCATCTGTAAGTTTATAAAGAAAACAAATATAGACAATAAAACAAGCTATTCGCTCCCCAACAGAGTCGCCATTTTGTTATTGGGAAATCTAGTGTCTATGTAGAGCTGGTAGTCTCACTATGATGGATAGCTATCTTAGAAACAAACAGATTAAAGTTACTTTCGTTTTCCTTTATGAGAAGTAGATAGGAGAGGAGCAAAGAATACAAACCTCGATCTTTCGCTTGGTTCTCTGCTTGTTCCTTCTCCCCTTTGATAGATCTTTGCCGCTCCTCCCTTGACCACTCCACTTTAAAGAGTACCTCTAAAGTCAAAGCAGCATAATACCTTCAAAGTGCAAAGATCTATAATCATAAACAATATAGGACTAGATATATATTGACTACATACATGCATATATTAGCAAACATACAAGAATGTGGAGGAAAACTTGAATAGCTTTATTGATATAGAGATTAGAAGAGAGGATTACAATGAATTGATTTGACCCAACGTCATCCTCCCAGTATGAAAGCCCTTCTTCACCTCATGAAAATCTTAGATCACCCAACACTATGATATTCCACTAGGAAACCAACAACACTTCCTTACAAGGTACAAGATTCCAGCGCCTGGATCTCTTGGATGAGGGATCCATATATAGATGATTGTAAGAGGGTGAGTCAGCTTTTGGGATTTTGATTAGTGTCCTCTCTGATAGTTCTTGATTCCACTTGGAGATTGATGATCTCTTACTCATCCCTGGGTGAATTCAGAGAGGCAAGTGTCATAGGAGAAGTTTTTGGAAGATTCCATGATCATCCACCTTGCAAACTGTCTCTGCCATTTGTCTACTCTCGCCCATTGCACCATACAGAAGGGCTTTCCAATATGCAGCACACTTTTTACACTGAGCAGGTGAGATGCATCGCACCCTCTGCACTAAGCAATCTGTATGGTCCAGTTTTGACCAGTTATGAGCAATTTTCTGTGGAGAACGTCTGCGAGATGATGTAATTAGCTAACCTTGTTCATTTAGGGAATGAAACAACACTTTTAGGGACTCAGAAGCCCTTGGTTTATGGACATATGTGATTGGGGTTTCAGTACCCAAATATGTCTATAACACCATGATTTAGTATTTTGAACTAAAAATGAAATGGCAAAGACAATAAATGACACTGATCAGTTTAACTGAGAATTTAAACTAGCAAAATAGTAAATGAAGTAAAATATTCAACAATGTATCCTTATCATTGTTCAATCCTACTCTCATCCTGAAACAAGGTTAGTTTTTTATTGAAGAAACAAGATTACACTATTGAGTTCTATCTTCTAAACTATTGATAAGAACAAAAAAGAAATCAAGCTAATGGAAATTGCTCTAAATTATAAACACTATTAGTAAGAAAAATGATTATAAACACTATTTCAGAAAGAAAATGATGAATTTTCAATTAACAAGAAGAAGACAAATAAATAAAATAAAACATGTTCAGTGCAGGGGCCCTCTGCAACTGATTAGGCTATGCTTGCTCAATCAACTCCAAGAAAACTCCTTCAGATGTTCATAAAGACATGGGGTCTTCTCATATTAGAACAGGGACACGAAATGTCAAAAAATTACAGAGTCTAGAACTTCGATTTCACACAAAAACTATTACTATTACTGCTAACTTCTTCAGTCCTTTACAAAGGTATTTATAAGAAAAATCATATAACTGTTTGTGGAGAAATGCATGCTACAGCCAAACACGTAGAAGACAAATATGCGAATTTTCTTCCTTTTCTGCTGGAGAAATAAATCCAAGACATGGTGGATGTTGGATTTGTTTGTACAGGTGGTTGTTGGAGTCCGTAGGTACAGGTAGTTGCTCCTGATAACACTCCCCATTACTATGAAATGCATTAATTAACCATGAAATAGAGTCTTGTTACCCTCAACCTCTTTCCTTTTGACTTATCCATTGACCGTAGTATTATGCCCTCTTCTTTGTCGACATGGGTTGAATGAATAGGATAGGGTCCATGTTATGATGACTTCAAAGTTGCCCATGTGGCTAGTTTCTCCTTTTGACACCTGGAACCTATTAGAACATGGAAGTAGCTGCGAAACAGCTGGTTAGCTGCAGAATAGGCTATGTTCTATAGCTAATATACAAAAAATTATTCAAACAACAAAACATAAAAGCATAGCATGTAAATCACTAAATGTCCTCCTCAAGATAGTATATACTAGTTATTAGTGATCAGAATGCATCTTTCTTATGAAAAAAACAAAGAAAGGAATGAGAAGAGTTGCTAGGGAAAGAGTAATTTTGAGGCTCAACATACCCCCACTACAAAATCATTGCATGTCCTCATGCAATTTTCAAAAATGTTAACTTCTTTTAACTTCTTTCTCCTATTGCATCTGTTTTGATACTTCTGTGAGCACATCCAACTTCCTTTTCTTACTTCTCCTTGCATTGACTGCCATCTTGGGCTACTTCATAAGAAGTCTGTATTTGAGGGGTATAAGTGTTCTACTCAAATTCCTATTTTTCCTCTTCAACTTCCTATTCTTCTTGTACCATAGCCCTATGTGGAGTATTGTATTGTCATGAATGGCTTTATCTAGTTTGCTTTGTTCCTTTAGCGTTTCATTTTCTTTCTTAATATGCTTGTTCAATATCTCCAACTCATAGATTTCTTTTTTAAGGGAGTCGGTCAGAGGTTCTTGTGGATTGATAGGTTTTTCTGGATTGGTTGAGGATCTTGGATCCATTGAGGAAATTTTCTTTTCCAGAGATTCTATGTAATCATAAATTTTCTATTGTATTGGATCTATGCCAGGAGAAGCTCTGCTTGGGCTGCCTTCAAAATTCTGTGGAGGAGAGTTTTGTGGATTGTGTTTAGGTGGAATACTATTAGGAGATTGAAATGGGGTTTCTTCCTCTAAGTTTATGAACTGAGCTCCTTTTGATGTTACCTTCATCACCTTACCTTGGAGTCTAGAGCTCCTTCTCAGGTTTTGGAAGCTTATGGTTTCTTCTCTTGTGTCCTTCTTTCTCTTCCCTATCTCTTTCTTTTTCTCGATTTGCTCCCTAATCTTGGTTAGTATTTTAGAGAGTAACTGTTCTTCTTTTTGTGGTGATGAAATCTTAGGAATGTCTTCATTGATTTCTTCAGCTATCTCTTTCATTTTTCCTTTCTATTTAGTTTGCTTTCTAACTTCTGGTTTAGAAGTTGTCTCTGCATCATTCTCTTGTGAGGAGGATCCAGATTTGTTTTGAATGTTTATACTGATCTTTCTCCTCCTACTTTTCTTAACATGACTCTCCTCAGGTGACTCTGAAGCATCCTAGAAAAGAATTCTTACTAAGAAATCTTCCCAGGTATCCCCTATACTTTTCAAATGGAATTCAACTAGCATCTTCTCTAATCCATGATGATACATAGTTGTTTCTATGGATTCAATTTTCTTTTGGACATTTGTAGCCATTATTCTTAGACTGTTTATAAGGAAGAAGGGAAGAATGATGTTTCCATTTTCTAAGAAATTCACTAATAAGCATATATGGTAAACATACATAGACCCAAATCTTCCTCCACATGTAATGAATTTTTGGAATATCAACAACATATTACCCCATTTGTTCTTCAGTGCTAAAATAGGAATTCCATTTTTAAATACTGTAACATCCATACCTGTGTTTCTGAGGATCACCTTCCAAGATTCACCATGAAATTCCTTGTTTTTAAACCATCTTTCTCCTTGTCTCGGCAGCTCTGTTTCTTCTGGTATGAAGGATTTTGTGACTGCAAATTTAATATCTCCTGTCTCCACTTCTATGCCATCAAATGACCTTGCAAAAGACTTAGTAATTTCCTTGTGGTAGCCATCAAATTTATCAATAAAATTTAAACATCCGGCCTTCTGTAGCATCCCTTTAAGTTGTGGATACCCCTCCATATACTTTACCCCTACAGGCTTTGTCCTAACAATAAGCCCCATATCCCCTAATTTTTGGTTAACCTTCAAAATTACTCTTACTATCTATAAAAAAAGTACTATTAAGAAATGGAATGACTGTGTGTATGGAAATGGAATGACTAAGCATATATGAAAATGGAAATATTTTGTGTATAGAAAATGGAAAGATTGTTTATATGAAATGACTGCGTATTATAGGAGAGACAAACTTAATGGTTTGCATGTAATAAATAGACAGTAAGGGTTTAGAGAGTCATAGATAGGTAGGTCACATCATCATCTTGACTGCTAATAGGTGGAGTTGTGGAGGACCGTTTAAGTACAGGTTATGGAGTTTGAAGCGGAGATTTGTTATGAAAAAATCATTGAGATTGTTTGCCGTTAAAGATGGAAGATATGGCAGAGATGTAGTGGTGGTCAAATCAAATGATGGTTGATTAAGGAGACATATGATTATACATACTATACAAACTTATGTTTTCAAATTTCTTTTTGAACTAAATCTTTGCATTTACCTTTAGAACCTTTACCTTGATGTTGATCCATAGGTACTTTGAGCATGGTAGGTCTTCAAAAATTGATTTTTCTTTCAATTCCCTCCATACATGATTTTATTATGAGTTGTACACTTATGCTTGAACTGATAAAAAAATTGTAGCTGCAGAATCAGATTAGTTGCGGAATGGAATCAGCTGCAGAACGTGAAAAAGAAAGTGGGATATGGCTTATGGATCATGAATGAAATGGAAGTGGTTATGTAAGTGAAATGAAATGAGATGTAAGACAAGATGATAAATGAAATGAAAATGGAATGAAAGTTGTAAAAGGAAAAACTGAAAAAATTATTAATGGAATATGACAATGAAATGAAGTGAAACTACAAAAATAAAATAGAGTGAGGTGAGATGAGATGACGAATTTGCAAAATCTAAAGTGCAGAGTGACTGTAGCATTTTTTCACTACTTATTACAAAAATAAAATGGAAAATATTGGGTGTCAGAAATCTCTGATTTTCACCCTGTATTTTCTTTATAAGTATGCCAATCAATGATTGGTTTTCAACCTTATACAATTCTTTTATCTATTTTTTTTTTTAGGAAAAATAAAGACTAAGTTAGTGGAGAAGAAGAATTCTTCGTCACTAGCTTCATTTCAGAATTATCTTGGAAAATCCTAATGAACTCCTCTTTTGAAGTTGGTTTATGATATACCTTTAATCTATGACCATTCAGAAGAAGATGAGTTTTACTTTCATATATTGTTCTTATCCTCACTACTGCATTACTAAATACTTTTCCAATCTCATATGGCCCAAGCCAATGAGTTTGAAACTTCCCTTGAAAATCCTTGAACTTTGAATCAAATAACAGTGCCCAACCTCCCACTTGAAACCTCTTGTCTTTGATATATTTTTCATGCCATTTAGCCCTTCATTGTTGGACTATACTAGTCCTTTGGATTTCCTCTTTCCTGATTTCATCAAGTTCATTTAATTGCTCTAGCCTATGCTTCTGTGCTTCTGATAAATCTAGTCCCAGTTGGACTACCATCTTGAAAGTTCTGATTTGGAACTGTATAGGGAATAGGACTTGTTTCCCATAAACAAGTTCATAGGGTGTATGTCCGTTGTGTTCCTCCATGTAGTTCTATAGGCCCATAAGGCTTCAGGAAGCCTTTCAGCCCAATCTCTTCTATGTAGATGCACAATATTGATGAGGATTCCTTCAATCACTTTATTTGTAGATTCCACTTGACTATTTGCTTGAGGATGATAAGGAGTAGATTTCCTATGTTTGATATTTTATTCTTCCACAAGCCCTTCCACCATGTTAGATGTAAATTGAGATCCCTGATCTATCACAATTTCTCTTGGAACACCAAAACGAGTAAATATGTCCTCAAAAAGAAAATTCACTATAGATTTTTCATTAGCAAAAGGTAATGCTTTGGCTTCCACCCATTTGGTGATATAATCAGTGCATACCAATATATACTTCTTCTACTTAGACTGAGGATTAATAGGCCCAACAAAATCTAAGGCACATTTTCAAAAGGTTCAATGAGTACTTGAATTTGTAATGGAATTTCATTTGAAGGAGCAGGTTTCCCTACCCTTTGGCAGCTGTCACATCTCCTGAAATATTCTTTAACATCTTTGAAGATGGATGGCCAATAATATCCTAAATAAAGGATTTTATAGGTTATACTCTTGTCAGCAAATTCTCCACCACATGGCTCATCATGGAATGCCTTAAGAATGTCAGGCATTTCATTTTCCTTAACACACCTTTTGATCATAAGATCTGGGCATTTTTTATACAATTCATTAGTGATCCATGAATATCTTGCACTTTCCTGAATAATTTTTCTTTTCTCTCTAGGAAACAAATGTGAAGGTAACTTCCCTGTGACTAAATAGTTAGCAATATCTGCAAACTAAGGAGTTTGAATAGTTACCAAAAGAAGATATTCATCAGGAAACTTATCTTCAACCAGAGAATCTTCTTTGATATTCTGAATCCTGGACAAGAAATCAACAACTGTGTTTTGTTTTCCAGGTATATCTAGCACAATAATATTGAATTCTTGCAAAAGTAAAATCCATCTTGTAACTATGCCATTAGTGATAGGTTTATTCATTAAATATCTAATTCCAGAGTGATATGTGTGAACAAAGGTTTCATAGCCTGTTATATAGTGTCTGAACTTGTTAATTGCATGAACAACAACTAAGAAATCTTTTTTAGTCACAATATATTTCAAATCAGTGGGAGTCAAATTCTTACTTGTATAGTAAATGGCATAAGGAATCTATTCTTTTTGTCGCAATATAGCTCCAGAGGTGCCGCTGAAGCATCTGTCGAAATATGGAAAGGGAGTTTCCAATTTGGACCTCTTAAAATGGGTGCTTCAGAAATTTTTGTTTTTAAGGTTTCAAATGTCAACTGGAAATCAGAATTTCAATTGAATTCACAATCTTTGGTAAAAAATTTGAAGAGTGGGGATGCTATTTTAGTGAAATTTTCTATAAACCTTCTATAGTGTCCTGTAAATCCTAGAAAACTTCTAATATCATTTTGGTAATTTGCAATTGATAATTTAGAGATGACTTCAACTTTAGATTTGTCAACTTTAAATCTATCTCCTGAAATGTGATGTCTTAAAACAATACCTTATGTGAACATCACAAAAAAAAAATTCATGGCTTAGTGAAAGGTTTGTTTCTTTACATCTTTTAAGAAAATTTTCCAATTTTTCCAAAGCTTCTTCAAATGTATTCCCATAGACTGTAAAATCATCCATATATACCTCTACACAATCATGTATTAGATCAGAAAAAATTCCTAGTACTACTCTTTGGAATGTTGCAGATGCATCACATAACCCAAAATTAAGTACTCGGTAGGCATAAGTTCTCCATGTACAAGTAAATGTGGTTTTATCCTGATCTTTAGGTGCCACCTAAATTTGATTATAACCACTAAAACCACCCAAGAATGAGAAATACTTCTTACTTGCTAATGTATCTAACACTTAATCTGTAAAAGGCAAAGGAAAATGATCTTTAAGGGTTTCTTTATTCAATTCTTAGTAATCAATGCACACCCTCCATTTAGTATTCTTTTTAGTCACAATTACCAAAGGAGAAACCCATTGGCTATCTGAACTTGGGTAAATGAAGTTTACATTTAGTAATTTTTGGAGCTCTTCTTTCACATTTTCTCTAAGATTTGGATTCATCCTTCTCTAAGGTTGTCTGATAGGTCTACAATTTTCCTCAATATATATGTGATGGATACAAGTCTTAGGATCAATGCCTTTCATGTCGATGTATTCCCATGCAAATGTAGTAGAATGTTTTTGTAATGTTTTGGTTAGCTCTTCTTGTTGTAGTTTCTCCAAGTTTTTGTTTGTGTTCAATATCGTACCTGGAAAAATTTCAATTGTAGAGCTACCAAACTCTTCCATAGAATAGAGAGACATCTGCCTAGATGACAAATATTCAACATTATTTTTTTCTTGAAATTGTTCATGGTCATATCTTGTAGATGATTCAAAATTTTCCAATGTATTTAAAATTTGACTATATTCACTAATATCTAAAATAGTAAAGAGAGGCTGAATACCATCTTCATCATCAATCCATTCTTTGTCATATATTTCTGTGATTTCTTTTGCTGGAGGATATAGAGTAAATTTTTTTGTTGAATTACCATCAGAAATATACATGTCACCAGATCTACAACTAATAAAAGCATCAGCTATGGCCATCCAAGGTCTTCCTAATATGAGTGGATGTCCTCCTAGATTGTTCTTGGGAGTTAAGACCATGAAATCAACAGGATATTCCCAAGAATTTAAGGATACTGAAATATCTTCTAACACTACATCTGGTTTGATTACTGATATATCTGCTAGTTGCAGTAAGGTAGGTGTGTAAAGAAAATTAGGAAGCTTGAGTTGCTCCATAGTTTGTTTGCTCATGATGTTTATTGCTGCCCCTAAGTCAATCAATGTATTTTGAATTTCAACTCCATTGATATGTGTTTTCACAATTAGACTTCCTAGATCCATATATTTTTGTATGGCAATTTTTCCCATCATTATGTCTACTATAATTCCTACGAGGTGAATTCTTTTTTTTCCTTTGTTTTTCTTCCTGTTTTCCTTATGCTCAACTCTTTTATTATTTTGGATAGAATTGGAATTTCTTTAATGGCATGTAGCAAAGGTATTATGATATAGACATTCTTCAATTCATCTAGAAAATCATAATTGGGAAACATAATCTGTGTTTGTACTCCCCTATCAATTTATAATCTTTCAGGAAAATGAGGTGTAGAAGTAGATGTTGGTTGCTCAATGATAGGAGTTGTGTTCACTGATTCTTTTTATTTTTCTTTTTCAATGTTTTGATTTTGGAGAGATGTTCACTCAAAACTTTTATTGACCTTTAGAGAATCTTTCTCAGAACTGTCTTGTTCCTAAATAACTATAGAAGGCCTTTCCTTTTCTAATATCCTACCAGATCTTAGTTGAACATCATTAAGATCTAGAAGAGTGATCATATAAGTTGGAAATTGTTGTCCTTCTACCATGTAAGCATTCTGAGGATTTTTATTGTTGGGGTTTGGTAATGGTTGGGTAGGTAGCTGATTTGGTTTCTGTTGAAATGGTAGTAAGAGTTGAGGATTTTGGTTTTGTTGAGGATTTTGTTGTGGAATTTCTTGTGGAAATGATAATGAAAGTTGAGGTTTCTGATTTTGAAGTTTTGGCTGCTGATTTTGTTGTATAATGTGTGGGGGAGGATAATTCTAATATGATGGAGGATATTGATAATATTGAGAAAATTTCCCATAAGGACTTTTTACTGCTTGTGCCCACAGTTGAGATTGAGATCGAGGTTGAAGCTAAGGTTGAGATTGAGATTGAGGTTGAGGCCAAGGTTGCTGCCAAGAATTCCAATTTGGTGGGGGCTGAAGATACATTTGATTGTTAAATCCCTGATTTTGTGGCCCTTGCTAAGGTCTTCTAGTAACAAAACAAAGAGGTTTTGTAGAATTTGGGACTATTTCTTCTTGAAAGACAGCCTTAAGACCTCAAATTGAAGGACAACCCTTGGTCTCATGGCTTTCTGAGCTAATCATACAAGTTTCTACAACTTTTGCATCCAAAGGACATTTTCTTAGAACATTTTTTCTGCATTTTGGACAAAAAATGGCTAAAGCATCAACCTCAGTTTTCCACTTGTTTTGCAACTTAAGGGTGTCTAATTGCTCACTAAGACTCCCTACGATGTCAGTTTTAATTTCATCAAGCATATTACCAATTTCTGCCCTAATTACAGATCCAATTGCAGATTTGTTTACTCTAACAAGAGAAGGATCTCTTGGACCTTTCCCAGTTTTAGATTTCCCTCTTGAGAGATGAACACATAATTCTCCTATATCATTTAAGGGGAGTTGAGAGATATCTCCCTTCCCCATCATGTTAAGGATATATATCCACTCATCTCTAATGGCTTTTAATAAAAGAGATTTCAAGGTATCTTCATCTAAATTGTTCATCTTTTCTCTTTTCAAATTATATTTGAATCTCTCAATCAAATCCTCTAATTTTTCATCCTCTCTTTCCATCATTTTGAACACTTCATCTTTGTGATTGGTAGGCATGCAATAATCCAAATACCTATCCAAAAATGTTTTTTTCATGTCACTTCATGCTTTAATGGACTGAGTGAATAATCCCATGAATCATTTCAAAGCATCCCCTTTCAATGTTGAAGGGAACAACTTAAGTTTTTGAGAGTCTTCTAGATAGTCATAGGTTTTACACAAGACTTCAAACTCAAATAAGAATGTTTCAGGATCCTCACTTTTTAACCCATGGAAGTTTGGGAGGACAAAAGGTGAGATATTTTTCATTGTGGCATTTGTTTCCTCATTCATTGTAGGGAATCCAAAAGAATTATCTATTTCCCTATTTCCTCTGCCTCCTCCATTATTTCCTCTACCACTCCCTCTACTCCCTCCTCCAAATAGTGAGAATTCTCCATCTTGTTCTTCTTCTACCATTATAGTTTCTTTAGAGTCAATATAGGGTTCAACCTGCAAGGTTACTTCCTCTTCCTCTGGGTCTTCTATTAATGGAATATGGGAGAGAGGTTCTACTTCTTCTTCCTCACCAATATTCGTAATTCTTCAACTAAAATGTGCTCCCATGTGGAGGTGAAAAAGGCTATTCCTGCTATTGGAGATTTGTTATATGGGAATAGTGTCCACACGGATGCTGCTATTCCCACTAAGATGGGTGGCTATCTTAGAAACAAACAATAAAAGTCTACTATTGATTCCTTTTAGGAAAATAGATGAGAGGAGAACCAAGAGGACCAACCTGAGTCTTGCGCTCGATTTCCTCTCCCTCTTGATAGAGTTTTGCCACTTGCTCTTTGTCTGCTCGGCTTCAAAAGGACCTGTAGAATCACAACAAAACACTACTATGCAAGAAACAAGGATCTAAGTTCATAAATAATGCAGGATCAGATGTGCATTAACCATATACAAGCATATATAAACAAGTACACAAGAATATGGAAGGAAACAAGAATATCTTTATTTAGATAAAAAGTAGCAAGAGGATTACAACCATGAGCAGCTCTGACCCAACATCATCCTCCAGCTAAGAAGCCCTTCTTCACCTCAAGCAAAGAAAAATCACCCAACACTGTGAATGCACACCAGAATACCAACAACACTTCTCTATAAGTTACAAAATTCCAGCCTTTGGATCTCTGTGATGAGGGATCCATATATAGATGATTACAGAGAGGTGAGTCATCTTTTGGGATCTTCATTAGTGTCCTATCTCTGATAGTTCCTGCTTCCACTTGGATAATGATGATCTCTTACTCATCCCTGGTCGCAAATGGAGTGGAAAGTGTCGGAGGGGAAGCTTCTCGAAGATTCCATGATCTTCCACCTCACATTTTTGTCCCTGCCATTTGTCCATTCTCGACCATCGCACCCTACAGAGGAGCAAACAGTATGCATCACAC
>APFE030020337.1:142940-203685 GCA_000404065.3 Pinus taeda | reverse complement strand
TGAGGTCGTTAATCTTTTTTGATGTCGGGTGAAATGCTTTACTATGAGGATCTGAAGTTTTTCCGAGCTGGGAGGCGACCTGTAATAAGATACAATACAATACATTATTTTGAAAACATTTTTTCATGATCTAGCTGAGGCGGGCATTCCCATGTTCAGCTTTATAAATTCATTTTCATGTACATAGGACAGATGATCGTCTGTGTGACAGACTGATGATATGGACACATCATCCTTTGATTTGGATGATCATATGTTTGGCAATCATGTACACTGGATGTTTTTATATTCCTAAATATATCGCAACCCGGATGGATGAAACTAGATCCAGGGTCTTCAAAACTTGGCCAATCTTCACTCGGAGTACAAGTCGATCCATGTGAAAAATGTTTTTGGAGTCGAACATGGAAAGACATCGCTTGGTTACTAGTCGATGATGTAAGTTGTTAACAGGCGCGAGAGGAATCACCAATAATGATAATGACCCTCAAGGTACTACAGTACAATTTACGTGGTGTGAAAAGGGACTTGGCGTCGAACACCATGCAAAATCTCTCGGTCGAAGGCCATTGATGTAAACCTGTCGCCGAAAGTGAGAAACTTGCCATTAAAGCATGCAAGCTTCAAAGTACTGAAAGGGTTGTTCCTAAGTCAACTTCTTGGATAATGAGCTCATGTCAACAAGAAGCGACCCATCCCAGGAGGCCCTTAATGAATCCCACATCAACGACACGGAACGAAGCAAATGATTTTGGAGGTGAAAACAAACTAACGATATGGGGTTTAGGGTGTCGGTCATGAAGGAATGAAGCATGAATGTATTACAGTGGGTGAGACTCAGGTGAATTGTTTGAATGACTTCTCTTCAACATATCGGCGACACTGATGATAGATTGGTAGCATTAACCCCGGAGATGGATGGTGTGATAGACCAATGGTGGAGACCAGTGAATGGAACAACCCAACCCGGCATGGATGCAGAAGGAAAGTGTCATGTTCAAGAGCGACTTGCTACCAATAAAGTTTCTTCTTGTTTTCTTCCCAATTTTCCCTAGTCATTGCTGACCAGTACCTCTTTATTTTTGTCAAGCTTGAGGAGGATAACATATGCTTGTTCTATAATCCACCCTTCAGGCGAACCTATCGCTATATTTTAGCGAGCCTAGTGACAGTGAAACTCGTTCTCGTCCTGTTCGATGAGTTTTTCGCTATTTAGTTTTAGCGAGTTTAACGACAAAGATAACTCGGTCTCTTTCAATTTTAGAGAGTCTAAAAGAAATGGAAAGAAGACTCCGAAGATTCTTTTTCGTTGTGTAATCCCTTAAGTTTGAAAAACCGTAAAATAATACAAAAGGGGTGAATTTTCGATAGTTTTAATGAGATGAACAAGACAAGCGCTCGATATTTTTGTGTAATAATCCCTCAGGTCCAAAAAGATTAAAATCTAGAGGAGGGATAGCACTTCCGATGCCTTTTAACGAACTGGAGAGGCCAATCGCTCGGCAATATTTTCATATTTTATGAGTCAGGTGAAAAGATCTTAAAGAAGAGTCCTTTCCGAGGAACGAGTGATGGTTTCGGGTAGCAGATGATTCCAGGTAAGATTTCGAATTTTCCAATCACAGCAGTGTTACAAGGATGGCTAGCAGAATCACTCTTTGTAGATGTTCCTTGAAGGGGTAAACAATCATATGGGGGTGAATGATCGGCTAAAAACAGAGTGGAGGTGATGGCGAGAACACGACCAAGGCTTAAAAGATGGCGATAAGGCATTCACAATGGTTATTTACCTGTTCATTTTTTAATGAGCTTAAACACGGGGAGAAACACTTGCTCATGACTTATGTTTATTTTTTAACGAGCTTGAACTATGCGCTAAAATTGCTCGTGGAGAGTTTATTTTTTAACGAGCTTGAACTCTGCAACAACATTTCTCGCGAGTCATATGATAAGAATGTCTCATTCAAGATGCCATTTTTTATGGAGCTTACACCTTTTGAAGCTTTGCCTTGGAGCCTCTTGCATGCATGCTAGGAACGACCAACTATGTCTCTCCATTTAACTACTAATATCATGATCAAGGCTAGGTAGGAGAATTTTTCCCTTTACTTTGTCGGCGCACAGATTTCCCCTGCAAAGGTGAATGGTTCTGGCCACTCACCCAGCCTAGATGGTTGGAATCAGCGGAATCATAGAGCTAACGTTAGTTGGTCGTTTCTCGCTTGCTTACAAAAGGTTTGCATGCCCCCAGGTATAGCAAAGTAGAGTTTCCAGGTTACCTTTCAATTTGCAGACAAAATATTTGTTTATCGGGAAAGGCCTACCTTCTAACGAAGGTATCTTATCCAGTCTAATCCCCTTTTCCTATATGGACGAGTATCAGACTAGTCATATATCCTTCGTTGAAACCTACCCTATACCCTGAGTTTTTCTGCCGAAGCAGACCAGGGTGCATGCCCCCTCAGTTTCAGTCACACCTTACTGAATCACTCTCGTTCATTAGGTGGATGGACTGGAGACCGATGAGACATTTCTTGCATGAAAAGACCATTTAGGGATGACATTTGACTATTTGCAATGTGTGAACCGGGGAATGACATTTGGTCTATGAGCTTGACCATTCTGCCTTCATGTGGAAAACACATTACTCTAAAGAGTGAGGAGACGATGGCTCCCATGCAATAAATATAGTCGCGTCCAAGGAGTAGACTGTAATCTAAAGGTCCTTGAACTACCATAACGTTCATGTGAACAATTTTCCTTCTTAAAGTAATGGGCACATTTGGAAGGATCCCTAAAGGTCGACTGGTTCCCTTGTCGAAGCCTGTTAGATTTCTCATTTCAGGCAAAAGCGATGGTGAACCAAGCGCTTTCCAAGCAGTTAAGGAAAGGATACTCACAGAAGCCCCTTCATCAATGACGATACCAACCATGATCATTATGTAAGCTTGTACAATAATTCTGAATGGTATACTGGCTGGTAAATGGGGTCTGCCTAGTAGATTTCAGTCGAAGGAAACAACTAGGTTGCTTGGTGATGGACCGAATAGACAGCCAGGTAGGACTCCGATGAACTTCCTTCCTGCGGTATAGGAATGGGAGGACTGCCCCCAAGCTCATCGGAGTTGGTGTTGATGAAAAGAATTTGAATGGTGTCGTTCTCTTTCTCTTCAGTGACAATATCGTTCGAGGATGAACACTCTGAAGGAAATACCGGGTCAACTGCCGTATCGGCCCTTTGACTTTCATCTAGTGTGGATTCTGAGGGTTCATTTTCAATGATAGGTTGTTCGGCTGACCACAAGGATGGGCCAGCCAGATTTTCAACTGGTGGAGAGCTCGGCAAGAGTTTTTGATATCCAGGAGGAAGTCGTAACGGTGAAACCGGACGATTATCTAAAACTCTTTTAGCCTCTTCAACGAAGAGACAATGGTGGATGGCGTGATCACCTTCACACAACTTACAAGGAAGTTTAGGATTCCTTCTTTGTCCATGTGCTTCACTTTCACTGGTTGACAGTGAGCGTTCAACATGATCGCCAGAGGTTGATGCTACCGGACGGTGCAAACGAGGAGACCAGTCCCTTAAGATCCGAGGGATGTAGGGAAAATCTCGGTGATAGTGTTCTCCATTGCAAATGACGCAAGGAGATTTAGGTTTTGAATGTGTGGTGTGTGGATTTTTGCTAGACGATACTTGGTTGCTCCCTTTCAATTTTGGTTCCTTTTTCCTCTTTTCCTTTTTCTCTTTCTGCTTCTTTTTCTTCTCAGTTACTTGACTTTTAGCTTTATCGGCTTTGTTAAGCGAAGAGGAAGGAGGAGAAGGAGAATCAGATGAAGTAGAAGGTTGGGAAGCAACTCTAGTGTCGTCTAGTTGCTGGTTAGACTGTTCAGGAATTGTTGGACTCTGAACGACAAAGGTAGAGAAGAGCCAGATCGGCAAACCAATTGTCAACCCTGGAAGTGACAAAGTGGCCATATGGGGTGGACCAACATCTCCCCAAGATAGGAAGGGACTAGGATTTCCTTCAAGGGGAAATCCTTAGTTGGTAGACTCCATTTTCTCAACCTGAAGATCAATGGGGGAATTTGTGACGCTATTCCAATTAAAATAAATTTTTAGACGCTTGGGCACAACTTGTTTTTTCAATTTTAAAGAGTCGATAAAAAATAAAAGATGACTCTAGTTGCCTTCAATTTTTATTGAGCTCGAAGTGACAAGCACTTAGAGGACCTTTTCCTTTAAGGAGTTTGAAAAGGAGAAAAATGGACTTATCTAGAGATATAGGCAGAGGGGATTACCAAACCAATCATAAAACTACAAAATACTTTTTACGGTACGGCAATCAGTCTTCCCGAATGCTGTGTTCAGTGCATTACGATCGATAGGGCGGCAGACACAGCTTCCTAAGGATAAAGGATGCAGCCTATTGTGGTCTCCCAATATATACGCGACGATATGTGGGAGCACAAGTCTGTACTGGCACTTGCCATCTCAAAGTGGAGGAATCACCCAACCAGCACTAAAAACAACAGTTTCCAGGCTTTACGACGCTGGAATATGTCTCTAGCCTAGACCTCTAGATGTTGTGCATTAAGTTCCAAAGCGTTGTTAGATTCACTGAGATTTATTTTAAGTTGATCTTGCTTAACATTTTGCCTTTCAGGTTCACCACATGATGTATGTATAATTCCTAAATGTAGTCTAAGATGATAAACAGACGTTTTATCTTCTTTCAGCAATGAAAATCCTAGCTACTAAGGGGAAGAAAGTCAAGCATATTTTCTTCACAGAGCACTGAGCACACACTAATATGCACAGTCCTAAATCAAGCCAAGCATTCAAAATGAAAATGCACATGCATGTATTGGTTTTCAGTTCTCTTAGTGTGTAAATGACGCTAAGAAAACTATGTGCAAAACTGAATTACTTTTAAAGTGACTATACTCAACAAAATTATTTTTCAAAACGAAGTGAAAGCAAGAGAGACACTTTGCGAATTTGAAATGGAAATTGCTTTTCGACACTTTAAAACTAGTAAATCAAGTACTATGCAACAGTAACTGTATAATCAACTAACTAAAACAATGGAATTGCTTTCTAAAACTGAAAAAGATAGCTACGACATTTTCAGATCTAGAGACGAGAGTTCTACTATGCTACTTTTTGCAAAAGAGAACTAAAACGACGCACAATACATAAAAAAATGTTTATATTTCTTTGCACTAAGGAGGTGGAATAATGCAAGAGAAGGGGGTATTCACAGAAGTACACTGATTACAAACAGCAAAAACTCTTGAATAAGACTGAAAACAGTGAGAAAAATCAACAGTCGGAGGGCAAAATCAATCCTCCCTAACCATCGCACCTGTTACACAGTGAACTCAGTATGCAGCGCACCTATTCCATTCGGGAAGTGCGATGCATACAGGTTGCCTTGAAGGCAGGGTGCGATCGTTACAGTGCGAGACTTTGAACGAGACTTCATTCATAGTTTGCAGTTTAGTTCAGGTGTTTAAGCTGAATAAGTACAGATCAATGTATGTAAAACACAGGGGTGATTTAAGAGGTTACTAGAGCCAGCACTCATGGCAATTAGATCGTTTTCAGATCTATTGTTTAATTTATAAACAAAAACCTGGAGGTTGACTGAAGTAGCATTGATCTACTTTGAATTTGTATTACAAATTCAGTTCGAAGGCTAGTTGGCTTGACTTCAGGCTCCGTCTGTATGTTTATAAAAGAAACAAGAATAGATAGGCTAACAAGTAATCTAGTCGCTTCCCAACAGAGTTGCCATTTTGTTATACGGGAATAGTGTCCACACTGATGCTGCTATTCCCACTAAGATGGGTGGCTATCTTAGAAACAAACAATCAAAGTCTACTATTGATTCCTTTTATGAAAATAGATGAGAGGAGAACCAAGAGGGCCAACCTGAGTCTTGCGCTCAATTTCCTCTCCCCCTTGATAGAGTTTTGCCGCTTGTTCTTTGTCTACTCAGCTTCAAAATGACCGGTAGAATCACAGCAACACACTACTATGCAAGAAATAAGGATCTAAGTTCATAAATAATGCAGGATCAGATGTGCATTAACCATATACAAACATATATAAACAAATACACAAGAATATGGAAGGAAACAAGAATAGCTTTATTCAAATAAAAAGTAGCAATAGGATTACAACCATGAGCAGCTATGACCCAGCATCATCCTCCAGCTAAGAAGCCCTTCTTCACCTCAAGCAAAGCAAAATCACCCAACACTATGAATGTACACCAGAATACCAACAACACTTCTCTATAAGTTACAAAATTCCAACCTCTGGATCTCTGTTATGAGGGATCCATATATAGATGATTACAAAGAGGTTTGGGATCTTGATTAGTGTCCTCTCTCTGTAGTTCCTGCTTCCACTTGGAGAATGATGATCTCTTACTCATCCCTGGTCGAAAATGGAGTGGCAAGTGTCAGAGGGGAAGCTTCTGGAAGATTCCATGATCTTCCACCTCACATTTTTGTCCCTGCCATTTGTCCATTCCCAACCATCGCACCCTACAGAGGAGAAAAACAATATGCATTACACCCTGTACATTAGGAAGGTGATATGCATCACACCCTCTGCATTGAGCTTTCAATATGGTCCAATTTTGACCATTTATGAGCGGTTTTCAGTGGAGAACTTCTGGGAGATGATGTAATCAGTTGACCTTGTTCCTTTAGGCAGTGAATCAACACTTTTAGGGACTTAAGAGCCCTCATTTTATGGACATTTGTGATTGGGGTTGAAGTGCCCAAAAATGACTATAACAAGATTAAAAACTTTTCTCCTCTAAAACTGACTTGGTAGATGAAGTAAGAGATTCTTTTAATTGGATTTATACCCTCAGAATTCCAGGAGTACTATGGTTAGGAGTATGAGTTTAGGATGGAGGTGTGTCTTTTCTTGTTCTTGGTGGAGTAAGTGGTGTTGTAGGAATTGAAATTCTTCCCCTAGCTATAAATCTACCCCTAGAGTCTCTTTCTTTATGCATGTCATTTTATTTTTTTATTGTAAGAGATAGGGCTACCTAGTTACACTTCCCCAGAAATGGCGCCAAAATGTTTGGTCAATTTAGTGTCCTAATTTTTTCTACATAAATTATCAATCCAAGTATCGTAAACTGACGAAGGGTAGTGCATTGTTTGTGCTAACTAACCCTTCTTACTTCGTTGTTTGTATGTTTTATGTTGCTTTGGGGGGTTTTGGTCTTTTAATTCCTAATGATTTACAATGTAAATTATCAAAACTAAGTCTAACTTTCTTAAACACTTCTCAAAATGTAATAATGAAAACAGAGCTAAGAAAGATATGGAAACAAAGCTAAGAAAGAAATGAAAACAAAGCTTCTATTCTCATTTTACCATAATTTCCAAATCATGACTTAGAACTGAAAGTGATATTTTCAATTGATGTCTAGCTAATTACAAAAATGAAACTAAATGAAATACTTGGTTACTTTACCTCTCAATTTTCGGAGAAAGTCTTTTTGGGATGACATTTGAGTAATTTTGTATTTCATTAATCTAACAGAAAGAAAATACAGAGATGCAGAAATAACCCGTTGCATAGATGAAATGTTCAACCACTTAGTTAAGGATGAATTATCAACTTGAAGGGCTTTCCATAAACATTCATTAACACCATGAGTTAGTATTTTGAACTAAAAATGAAATGGCAAAGACAGTAAATGAAATTGATCGGTTTAACTGAGAATTTAAGCTTGCGAAATTGTAAATGAAGTAAACTTTTCAACAATGTACCCTTATCATTCTTCAATCCTACTCTCATCCTCAAACAAGGTTAGTTTTTTATTGAAGAAACAAGATTACACTATTGAGTTTTGTTAGAGTCGGTCAGGTCAGTCCTCCGTCGGAGATCAAAACTCTTTATGCATTTCATTTTTAGGTGTCCTGCTCCATTCACCCAACTACATTCCGCTAGGGGCATGCCATAATCTAATGGAGAAGGTCGTGCTAGTCATTCCCCCTCATGTCTGGCTCCTGCTGGGTCCGGTATTTTGTCAATAATCACCAAATTCCATGACAGTCAAGGTCTGGTTCTTTAAAGGAAAAAAGTCATTTTCGATGTTTAGGTCTAGGGATTCATCAACTTGGTCTTTGAACATGTCCAGTAAAGCCATGCAAGCTAGAGTGAGGCCCTTACATAGTTATGATTCAGAGAGCTTCATCGTCATGTGGATAGACTTCAACTCTTCTTCAAAACTCTGTTTTGAATAAAAGTCAAACAGTGTCATTTATGACAAAATTTTCAAAAAAGTTGTCAGTTGATTTCTTCAGATGCAATCATGGTTTCCATGGCCAAATGTCATGTCATGCAATCCTACAAAGAGTGCTGAAAATTTCATCATTTGAGCTAAAATTTCAAAGGGAAAGTGAAAATCAGTGTGTTTTGAAGTCAATAAAAAAGTGTCAAAACACAACATTAGAAAAATGGGTTTTCGAGGAAGAAAAAATTTAACCCATCACTTCCAAGGCTATATATACAAGTTTTCATGAAATTAAAAGTCATTGTGCTAATCCAAGCCTTGGAGAAACGTTGCAAAGGGTGTGAGTGTGCGTCGTGCGTGTTTGAGTGACTTGGAGGTAGTTTCAAGGAGTGTGACGCATATACTTAGGGGCGCGGCGCACACAGAGGTAGCCCACAGTTCAAATTTTCCATGGGCGCGATGCACACCCAGGGTGAGGCGCACTAGGTGTTTCGTGTGGCACACACAGACCAAGGGCCGAAACAAGGCCAAATCACCTCCAAATTTTTGTGAAGCCCATCAAATTGAAAGGTAGGCTCCATGACATCATTTTTTCATCAAGTTTTATAAATGATATGGTGGTTTATAGCAATATTTGGATGCAACCAAATTCATAAAATCAACCACACGAAATCACCAAAAACATGATGGCTAGGGTTGCTAAAGTGTGGTGTTAGTGCCAGGTTCCATTTCACCCCTCATTTTCCCTCACCTACCATTTTTTCCTCTCCTCCCTTTCTCATTCTTCCTAATATCCTTGCCCTAAATTACTACCAAACCCTATCCCCTATCCCTCCACTCTTTTGTCAACATAACACCCCAAACCCTACCCTATCAAAATATCCAAACCCCCTCCATATCCCTAAACAAACTTCTCCCCTTAACCCCTATTCCCAGTACATTACTCCCGTCCTAATATCCCTATTTCATTGTTCCCCTTGGTGACAGATATCACAAAGGCACCCAGCCTCACATCATCATCAAAGGGAAGCCTAATCATAGTACACACTGCAGTCATGACATCACAACATTCATCAAAGTATGAGATGGAGACACAAAGTGACTCATCCTCAGAAGAGCAGGCTCCCAGGAGACATCACAAGAGTGGCAAACATGTCAGGGATGAGCCACTACCCTCATTTAATTACCAAGCATGCCCTCTTCCATGTCATGTTTCCAGCACCTGGCAGTTTTGAATTTTGTCAGAGGGTGGAAAATGTTAGAGTTCATCATGAGTTGGCCCATCTATTTGTGCTTCATCTACATGGAGGTCAGTCTATCTTGGCCGGGGTCACTTTCACATTGACACCCGAAACTATACCAGTGGCAACAGGTATACCAAATGTTGGAGAATAGTGGCATAAGAAGAAGAAGGTAGATAGGCAACACTATGAGCCTTACATCAAGGCCATATTCTTGAGTCAGCTCACAAGAGTCTTTCCCTTCAGATACTTGAAAGATGAGTATGCTCCACTCATGAGATTGATCATGAAATACTTCAGCTGTGAGGGGAGGTTCTCTCGACTATATGCCTATCACATTCAGTTTCTCATGCATTTTACCAGCGTGAGGATGTTGAACCTCCCGTTTTTCATATGCAGGAACATAGAGAGGATGAACACCTTCATGTTGCATAAGCCCCCTTAGGAGCAGCTTAACAGTGTGTATCACTTTGCTCTTATCCGGATTTTGGTAGATCATTAGTTGGGATTGCAGGGCATTTCTTGGGAGGACTTCATCTCCCGTGACTTCTTCAGCACATCATAGGTACTATCAGAGCTAGAGCAAGAGATGGGTCGTCCTTCTCATCGGTATGAGCACCATGAGACCACTACTATGCCAGTTTTTGTTACATATCAGAGAGGCAGTAGGCACTTGTTTGCAGCAGCAAAGCGAGTGTTATCTCCACCCAGGGTGGAAGGGGCCTTGCTTCCGGCATCAGCGACATAGGTACTGGACAAGGGCAAGAGGCTCGTGCACGATGAGGGGCAATCAGGTGAACAAGAGACTAATGTCATCCTCATTCAGGATGATGAGGTAGAGGCGGAGAATGGCCGACTTAGGATGACTATTCAGGAGCAGAACACGGAGATCCAAGACTTGTCACTAAATGTGGAGAGGGCCAGATGGATCATCAAGTATCTAGAGTAGAGGAACAAGTAGCTTGAGGACCAGCATGCAATCATGGAGCTGCAAAGCATCCGTGAGAATCGACAAGCTGCCCAGCAAAGGAGGATCGAGCTCACTACCTTGGAGCAAGAGATCAACAATGACCGTGATTCATGGCTAGAGTGGATCAATATCCACCTGGAGAGACTACTGGAGAAGACCAATAGAGGCAAAACCATACTGAGCAGGATGGCTTGTCATTACAGGGCATGGAACATGAGTGCAAAGGCCTGGATAAGGAGCTTGAAGGCCAAATTGAGCAGAGCAACAAAAGAGGCAAAAGATCAAGATCAGCTTCAAATCTTGGCTGAAGCTTCTGTGGCCCAACATAGTGCCTCTTAGAGAACCTCCAGCCCAAATTTCAAGAAATTTGGGACAATTTTGGTCACATGGAAATTTTTTGGCACAAACACAAGTTTTTTCTCCCTCTGCACCGTGCCACTGGCGCGACGTGTAGGATTGGGAGCTCCGAATGAGAAATGGTTTACAGTTTTGGATTCAAAATGCAAAATCACATCTACTGGCACTCGAGCAAGAAATTTGGGCATCATTTGAGTCTCCAGGAGATCAAAAACACCCAAAAAATGGCCTCACTGCCCTTATTTTGACACACAGGAAGCCGTCTTGGGAGAATGAAGATTTGGAGGGGCAAATCAGCTCCAAATGAAAAAATTCCACTTGGGTTGGAAATTAGACAAGACAATATTTCCAAAAAGCACACTTGGGAACATTTTGGACTCCTGCAAGTGCCTCAAAATTGGCCCCAAAGTGGCATGGCGCATATAGAAAATGGCGCGACGCATATAGGAAAAAAGGCCCAATTTGCCTCTGTTTCGCGAAATTTTGATTCGTGACTTTTCATAAGTGGGACCTCTCATCTACACTTCACTTTTTTGGCACAAAGGGCAGAATTTAAAGTATTTTCACTCCATATGGGCTTCTATGTAAGTGGAAAAAGAAGGCAAAAGGTCACCCAAGCCATTTGTCATGTTTGTGACGCTGCACCTATAGCTGATGTTTGGCTCTCCACCTTCATTTTGTAATGATTCGTGTAACTCCCCAACCCTTGGGAATTCTATCTCTTCATGGAACATTCTATATATTGTATGAAAACTATTTGCAAAGGGTTGGTTGGCTTGTAACTTCTGGGAGACTGTGGGAAAGAAGCTTTGTTTCTTCATTGTATATTTTTACAGAGGATTAATGAAAGGCAGTGGCTATGTTTCATGAGATTCATGTGGTTGTGAGTGTAGAAAATGTGTCTCTTATGTTTCATATGTATCTTGTTATGTTTCATAGCTCATTTCATATTCATTTCTAGTGAAATTTTCTAAGTTAGATAAGATAGAATTCAATTTTATTGCTCTGCCTGTGGGAAAATTTCATGTTCAGTGTTCTTCTTCTGTTGAAAAGGATTCATGTTTCCCATTCCATTTTCACCCTCCTAAGAAATCTCTCCATTCCGCGCTTTCTCAAATGAAATTGCTAGACTTTCCGCCTCTCTTGCCTCATGAAGTAATCTGTGCCTTTGTATTAAATTCTTTGTTCATTGCAGTCCATTGGTCCCATACCATCCCAGAAACACAGTCATTCATAAAAATCACTTCTTGTATCCATATTCACTTACTAGCCTAAGATAAAATTTCACTGTAATCATCTCAGGCCCTTTTCGTTTATCTATTCACTGAGTGTGACTCGGAGAGAGCCCTCTCCTATTTTGGTAGGGCTAGCTACCAGACTGAGCGTGGTTTGTGGTTACCCTGAATTTTTCCTTCCTTCAACCTAAGATGGATTTATGTGCTAACAAGTTCTATCTTCTAAACTATTGTTAAGAACTAAAAGGAAATCAAGCTAATGGAAACTGCTTTAAATTATAAACACTGTTAGTAAGAAAAATGATCATAAACACTGTTTTAGAAAGAAAATGATGAATTTTCAGTTAACAAGAAGAAGACAAATAAATAAAATAAAACATGTTCAGTGCAGGGGCCCTATGCAACTGATTAGGCTAGGCTTCCTCAATAAACTCCAAGAAAACTCCTTTAGATGTCCATAAAAACATGTGGTCTTCTCATATTAAAACAAGGACACAAAACGTCCAAAAATTACAATGTCTGGAACTTCGATTTCACACAAAAACTATTACTATTACTGCTAACTTATTTGGTCCTTTATAGAGATATTTATTAGAAAAATAATATAACTATTTGTGGAGAAAAACATGCTACAACCAAACATGTAGAAGACAGATATAAGGAATTTTCTTCCTCGGCTGCTGGAGAAATAAATCCAAGACACGGTGGCTGTTGGATTCATTAGTAGAGGTGGCTATTGGAGTCCATAGGTACAAGTAGTCACTCTGGATAACGCTTCCCATCACTGTGAAACACATTCATTAACCATGAAACAAAGTCTTGTTACCCTCGGTCTCTTTGCTTTTGACTTATCCATTGGCCGTAGTCTTATGCCATCTTCTTTGTCAACATGGGTTGAATGAATAGGACAAGGTCCATGTCATGATGATTTCAAAGTTGCCCATGTGGCTAGTTTCTCCTTCTAACACCTGGAACCTGTTAGAACATGGACGTAGCTGTGGAACATCTGGTTAGCTGTAGAATAGGCTGGGTTCCGTAGCTAATATACAAAAATGTATTCAAACAACAAAACATCAAAGAGTAGCATGTAAATCACTAAATGTCCTCCTCAAGACAGTATATAACAGTTATTGGTGATGAGAATGCATCTTTCTTATGGAAGAAACAAAGAAAAGGAATGAGAAGAGTTGCTAGGGAAAGAGTAATTTTGAGGCTCAACACTAATGCTTATGGATTCTTGTAGGGTATACTTAATCAAGTCCAATATATAGAGCATGTTAATCCTTTTAACCAAATGACATCAGAGGATACCCTGTTGGAGGAAAAATTTTAGTTTTTGGCAGACCGTAAGGAATTAAGTGCTCAAGCAAGGTTGACAGTTCATGAATGGTCCATCTTGTTGATGGTGCTAGACCCACCAACATTCAGTGGATCTCCCCAATATGAAGTCCCAACTAGACCTCACACCATTTGGTGTAGGAGTCCCATCCAATACAATGGCCTGGTTTCCACTCTCATAGACATTTTCCTTAGCTCTTGCTTTTCAACACATGAGAGTTTTATTATTGTAACTTCAAGAAAGTGAGGTGTGTGTTCCTGGTGAGTGATAATTTAATTCTATGTTTAGGTTCTCTTACTCTCAAAAGGGGAAGGTAAAAGTGAGCCTCTTGATGAGAGGGAATAGTCCCAATTGAGGAAGAAATGCACGCGAACAACAAGAAGGGTTTGTCCAATATCTAGCATAATAGTCCACAATGGATGCAGTAGTCGGGAAAACCAAATCTCAATGGAAAACATGCACACCATCCAATGAAATAGTCCACACGGGGGTGATAGTTGTTAACACCAAGAAATACTTGAAGATGTTCCATCTAATGTCTGATGGAGTAGTTCACACAGATAGGACAATAGCGATAAATGATACAACACATCTTCGACAATATGAGCATTAAAATAACCAATGTAGTTCAACTATTTAGTACAGGTTAAGAATACATGCACTACAAGCGTTTAGAGAGTAGTATTACAAATGGATACAAAACATGCATGAAAATTTGTTCGCCTAAGATAGGCTTCTAAATTAAGAAAAATATCGAAGAGACATCTGTACACCATACATCACTAGTCATAGTAGTGGGACATTGCAGCCACTCCTTGCTCCTCAAAGAACATATATAGACTATCAAGGCTATGTGGGAGTAGCCAAGGTGAAAATTCCTTTACTCATACAATGAAGGGGTACATATAGCCAAGGGGGTATAGCTGGTTTTTGGCTTAATGGGGCCTGACCCAAGTTCAATGTTATCTATGCCAACAGAAAAACCCTAACTGTTGGCCATTTCAGAAACAACTTGCGTAGTGTAGGCTACAGTGCCACCTGAAGTAGTATTGGGGGATGAAAAACCTAGGTTTCTACATCCAGAGGCCTATGTGTTGGGTTCTTGTAGTCCTTATGGCTGAAATCTACCTTCGCACACCTTTAACCCTTCCGAACATATAATTACTATAAAACCATTTAAACAACTTCTAGATCTTTGCGAAGGTTCCTAATTATACTTAACACGTGTAAATATCATAGATCTAATAGTTTCATACAACAAGTAAACATTAATTGATGTAAATCATAATACAAAGCGAAGATACATAAAATTGTAGAAGTAATAAATAAGACACAGATGAATCAGAATTGGCCCAAAACTGTCTTTATGAAATATATTCCATTCAATAAAGACTTATTTTCCTTGTGCACTTAGCTATAGGGACCCGCACACTCAAGATGCAGACTTACTGAGGTCTCCGCGTAATCAGTTGCGGGAGCCTTCCCATTTCACCTAAGTATAGGAAAAAAACATTTCTTACCATAGCACTTTCCCTTATAGTAATTCGTCTTAATTGGATCTCCTTAGATTCTCTATGACTCGTATATATATAGAATTTTCTTTACAATACCATGGTTTGTGGACCATGGGTGGGTCTGAAAACCACTATATTGCTTACCCACCTAAAGGACTAAAGTCTCTTTGACTCATATTAGTTTTGCGCTCTGCTTCCACATTTCATAGAGACTTTACATTCATTACAAAAATATGTTAAACAATTTACCAAAAGTTGACCAAAATGACCCAGGGACCCTATCCCAATAGGCCCCTAATGCAAATTAGGTGACTCGTGCTCGAGTCACTCGACTGGTGCAACAATCTTGCCTTGGAGTTCGAGAAACTCCATCTTCAATACCTGTAAATCAGCAGTATGCTGCACCTCTTCCTGTTGTAATTCTTTGACCAGGTTCTCTATAGTAGGGCCTTCCACCGGAAGGCCCATTGTCCTTTGTGTCTGTTGGACAGTCTTTAATTTTTCCTGAACTGCTAGAGTGATCTGGCTAGCTTCCTCTATCCATAGATGTGTCCTGGCCTTCAACTTCTTTGCAGCTCCTCAATCTGTGTTTGCAACTTTTTTCCTTTTGTTAATCGAGCAAAACACTGGGCTGACAACAAAGTGTGCACAGTTGTCTGGAGTTCATGAAATTGTCATTGCTTCTCTCTAATATCTATACCAATTTTCTACAGAGTTGGGTTCTCCTACAAAGACATCCAAACTTCAATTACCTGCTTAAAGATATATGTACATTCCTTGATTGTTGCATCTAAAGTGGCCATTTCCTCTTTGATGGCTTCTCTTTGCTACTCCTGAACTTATAGTGGAGTGATTGGCTGAAAATTTAACTGTAATTCAAAGATTTGCATTTGTAACAAAAATCAGACTCGACCAATTTCCTGCTTTGATTCCTTGACTGCTGCAACCAATTTCCGAATCTTTGTTACTATTTCTGCGTGTTCAGGAATGGTTAGTTCTAGCAGCACATTACATGCCTATGTAATGGATGCCTCCAAGTTCTGGTTGCGTGTGGCCAATTCTTCCTTTTCTTTCAGCTCCTGTGCCTTTTCTGTGAATATATGTTCGTTGTTGGTCTTTACTTCGTTGATTACTAAGAGCGTGCACTACTCCTTGTTTCTGGGAAAACTAGTATCTTTTCGATCTGCTAGTCCCACTAAGACGGGTAGCTATCTTAGAAACAAACAATTCAAAGTAACTTGTGATTTCCTTTATGTATGATAGATAAGAGAGAAGCGGAGAGCACCAACCTGAATCTTTCGCTTGGCTCCTTGCTTGTTTCCTCTCTCCCTTGATATAGCTTGCCGCTCCTTTCCTACTTGTCCCGCTTTAGAGAATACCTGTAGAGGCAAAGCAACAAAACACCATCAAAGCATAGAGATCTATAATACCATAAACAATGTAGAATCAGAAATACATTAACCATACAATTGCATTCACAAATAGCAAGATTCACAAATACACAAGTATATGGAGGAAAAATCAAAATAACTTTATTGATAGTAGAAGAGAGGATTACAACCCAGTCGTCTGATTCAGCATCATCCTCCAGCATGAAAGCCCTCTTCATCTCATGAAAAGCAAGATCACCCAACAATACAATGTCTCAAAGAGAAACCAACAACACTTCCTTACAAATTACAAAATTCTAGCCTTTGGATCTCTTAGATGAGGGATCCATTTATAGATATTTGCACAGGGGTGAGTCACCTTTTGGGTTTTTGATTAATGTCATTTCACTGATAGTTTTTTGTTCCACTTGGAGATTTCATGATCTCTTACTCATCCCTGGGTGAATTCATAGAGGAAAGTGTCATATGAATAGTTTCTAGAAGATTCTCTGAGTTTCCACTTAGCAAACTGCCTCTTCCATTTGTCTACTCTCACCCATCGCACCCCACATAAGGCTCTCTCAGTATGCATCACACCGGTCCAGTGTAAGAGCCAGTATGCATGACACCCTTAGCATGGAGCAGTATGTATGTTCCAGGTTTGGCCAGTTTTGAGTGGTGTTTTAGGTGCAACTTCAGGGAAATGATGTAATCAATTGACCATGATCGTTTAGGGTGTGAAACAACACTTTTAGGCGTTTAAGAGCCCTTGGTTTATCAACATATGTGATTGGGGTTGCAGTGCCCAAATATCTCTATAACAGTTGCTGCCTAAAGCATGAGGTCGTAAATCTTCTGATGTCGGGTGAAATGCTTTATCATGAGGATCCAAGGTTTTTCGAACTGGAAGGTGGCCTGTATAAAATACAATACAATACATTATCTTCATATTATTTTCATGATCTAGTTGAGGTGGGAATTCCCATGTTGAGCTTTATAAATTCATTTTCATGTACATAGGATAGATAATCGTCCGTTGTTGCAGACTAGTGATTCTTGTAGAGCCATCATCCCTTACCTTGGATGATCATCTATGCAACTATGCTCTACATTTTATGTCTTTGTTTTCCTAAATATATCGCAGCCCGGATGGTTGAAACTAGATCTGGGGTCTTCAAACTCGTTCAATCTTCACTCAATGTACTAGTCGATCCATGTGAAAAGATGTTCTAAAGTCAAACATGGAAGGACATCGCCTGATTACCAGCCAATGATGTAAGTTGTTAACAGGCGCGAGAGGAATCACCGATAATAATAATGACCCTCAAGGTACTATAGTATAATTCACGTGGTGTGAATATAGGATCTGATGTTGAACACAATGAAAAATATTTCGGTTGAAGGCCATTGATGTAAACCTATCGCAAGAAGTGAGAAACTTGCCATTGAGGCATGCAAGCTTCAAAGTACTGAAAGGGTTGTTCCTAAGTCAACTTCTTGGATAATAAGATGATGTCAAAAAGAAGTGACTCGTTGTAGGAGGGCCTTAATGAATCCCACATCTACGACATGAAATGAAGCAAATGATTTTCTGGAGATGAAAATGATCTCATGATACAAGGTTCAGGAATAGTGGCCATGAAAAATGGAGAGTGAAGGTATTGCAGTGGATGACGCATTAGCTGGGTTGGTGAATTATCTGAATGACTTCTCTTGAACATATCGGTGACACTGAGATGGATTGGTAGCGTTAACCCCAAAATGGATGGTATGGAGTACCAACAGTGATGTGACCGGTGAACGAAATAACCCAACCCGACTGAATCATGGTGATGGAGTGAAAGTGTCATGTTTAAGAGTGACCTACTACTAATGAAGTTCTTCAAGTTTTCTTCCCTTTTTCCCTAGTCATTGCTGACTAGTGCCTCTTTATTTTTTTCAAGCTTGAGGAGGATAGCATATACTTGTTCTATAATTTTCCCTTCGGACAAACCTATCGCTATGTTTTAGCGAGCTTAGCAACAGTGAAACTCGCTCTTGTCCGGATGGAAAAGTTTGTCGCTATTGTTTTAATGAGTTTAACGACAAAGATAACTCGGTCATTTTCATGTTTAGAGATTTTGAAAAGAGATGGAAAGGAAACTCCAATATTCCTTTTTTGTGGCATAATCCCTTAAATATGAAAAAGTATAAAATAATACGAAAGGGGTGACGTTTCGATAGCTTTAGCGAGCCGAAAAAGACAAGTGCTCGATATTTTTGTGGAATGATTCCTCAGGTCCAAAAAGATTAAAATGTAGAGGAGGGATGGTGCTTCCCCTTACTTTAGTGAGCTATAAAGGCCAGTAGCTCGACAATCTTTTCATATTTTATGAGTCTAAAAAGAGCTTAAAGGAGACTTGTCTTTGAGGAACGAGTGATGTTTTCGGGTGGAAACTAGTTCCAAGTAAGTTTGGAACTTCTCAAACATTGCAGTGTAACGAGGGTGGCTAATAGAATCACTCATCGTAGCTTTTTCTTAAAATGGTAAACAATCAAGTGGAGGCGTATTATCGGCCAAAAGAATGGAGGTAACAGTAACAACACAACCAAGGCTCAAAGTGCTGAAAGCAATCTAATCACAAAGGTTATTTACCAAGGGTGGATTCATTTTTTAATGAGCTTGAATCTTTAGAAACTATTCTCAGTGTCGGGTTTATTATTTAACGAGCTTGAACCTTGTGGTAACATTTCTCATTCCAGTCATCTTTAAAGATGTCTCTCATTAGTAGGTTCATGTTTTAGTGAGCTTGCCCCATGCAAAACTTTGCTCATTTCCTTTTGTATGCAGCCTAGAAATGACCAAACTACAAAACTAACTACACTAAGAGTTAATGAACTACTGAGGTTAGGTAGGATAGTTTAGATAAAACATTTCCTTTACTTTGCTTGCACGCCGCCGACAAAGGTGAAAGGTGGATCAGACCATTCACCTAACCTAAGAAGTTGAACTAAAATTTAGGCTAAAACACTACAAGGTTAGAGTTACACTGGTCGCTTTTCAGTTGCATAAAAAAGGTTTTCATGCCCCCAAGTGTTGAGAAAATGAGAATTTCTAGTTACCTTATGGAAGTTCCTACATTTAAGCAGGATCATTTCATCTGTGGAGCAAACAAAACAATTCCTTGGCTTTGTCCATCGAAATAGAGAAAGGTGAATGATGTGAGGTTCCAATCACATAACGTGAGAGGAGATAAATGTTTCAGACTAATCCCATATCCTACATAGAAATGGAGTTTCAGACTGATCATATAACCTATAATGAAATATGTTTTTTCATCTGGTTTCACCTGCCGAAGCAAACCAAGGTGCATGCCCCCAAGCTTTGTTACATTCACCAAATTACTCGTGGTAATTAGGTGGATGAACTAGAGGTTGAAGAGACATTCTTGATGCAAAGAGACCGTTTAGGGATGGCATTTGACTCGTAACTATGTTCGAATCGGGAAATGAAAGCTGGTCGACAAGCTGCACCATTCTGCCCTCATACGGGAAACGCATCACCTAAAAGAGTGTGGAAACAATAGCTCCCATGCTGTAAACGTAGTCACACCCAAGGAGTAGATTGTAATCTAGTGGCCCTTGGACTACCATCGCATTCAAGTGAATGGTTTTCCTTCTCGAAGTTATAGGAAAATTTGGAAGGATCCCTAACGGTCGACTGGTTCCTTTGTTGAAGCCTGACAAATGTCAATTCTCAGGCAGGAGTGATCGTGAATCAAGTGCTTTCCAAGCAGTTGAGGAAAGGATACTCACAAAAGCCCCTTCATCTATGATAGTGCTAAACATGATCATTTTGTAAACTTTTACTATGATTCGGAATGGTACATTAGATGGAAGGCGGGGTCCCGCTAGTAGATTCCAATCGAAGGAAACAACTAGATTGCTTGGAGGAGGGGCCGAATAAACGGCTAGATGAATCTCTCAAAATGGGGAAGTTCCCTCTTATGGTAAAGGAATGGGTAGATTGCCCCCATGTTCATGAGACTCTGTGTTAACAAAAAGAATTTGAACGGTGTCGTTCTCATTCTGTTTGGAGACTGTATCATCTGAAGGTTGACCTTCTGAAGGCAAGACTAGGTTAGTTGTCGTCTCGACCTATTGAATTTGGTCCAGTATGGACCCAGAGGGTTTATATTCAACGATAGGTGTTTCAACTGACAACTGAGGTATGTTAGTCGGATTTTCAAGTAGTGATGGACTTGGCAAGATTTTCTTCTATCCAGGTAGAAGTCGCTACGATGAAGTAAGATGGTTATCCAAGACACTTTTAGCTATCCAAAAAATGACAATGGTGAAGGGCGTGATCACCTTCACACAACCTACAAGGAAATTTGAATCTTCCTTTTGTCCATTGACTTCATTTTCGCTAGTCGATGGTGTGTTCTCAACCTGATCGACAAAGGTTGATGACACCGGATGGTGCAAGCGGGGAGACCAGTCTCTCAAGATCCACGGAATGGAAGGACAATCTCGATGAAAGTGGTTTCCTTTGCAAATTATGGATGGAGATTTGGGTTTGGAAGGTTCGGTGTGTAGACTTTCGCCAGATGATGCATGGTTGCCCCCTTGCTTCATTGGCTTCTTTTTCTTCTTCTCCTTCCCTTTCTTCTTCTTCTTCTTAGTTACTTGGTTTTTAGTATCACTAGTTTCACCAAGCGAAGAATAATAAGGAGAGGGAGAAACAAAAGAAGTAGAAGGTGAGGGAGCAACTCCAATATCATTTGGTTACTAATTCGATTGCTGAGGAATCACGGTGTTTTGAATGATAGAGGTTGAAAATAGCCATATCGGTAGGCCAATTGTGATTCCTAGAAGGGACAATGTAGCCATATATGGAGCCCCAATATCTCCCCAAGAAGAGAAAGGACTAGGATTTCCCCAAGGGGAAATCCTTGATTTGCGGACTCCATTACCTAAACCTAAGATCAATGAAAGTATAGGGATGTTATTCTGAATTAAATAAATTTTATGATTCTTTGACACAACTTGTTTTTTCAATTTTTAAGAGTCAAGAAAAAGCTAAAGGTGACTCTAGTCACCTTCGATTTTTAATGAGCTTGAAGTGACAAGTGCTCAAATGGACCTTTTCTTTTAAGGAGTCGAAAAGTAAATGAAAGTGACTACTCTGTAAATCTAGACAGAGGGATTACCAAACCAATCGCAAAACTGCAATATACACCTTGGTGGTAAATTAAAGAGAAATTATGAAGGACTTTACGTACGACAGTCAATCTTCCTGAATGCTGTGTTCAGTGCATTGCGATCGATAGGGTGGTAGACATAACTTCCTAAGGATAAAGGATATCAGCCTATTGTGGTCTCCCAATATATACTCGATGGTATGGGGAGCACAAGTTCGTACTGGCACTTGTCATATCAAAGAGGAGGAATCACCCAACCTTCGATGAAAACGATAGTTACTAGGCTTTACGACACCAGAATACGTCTCTAGCCTAGACTTCTATATGTTGTGCATTAGGTTCCAAAGAATTTTTATGTTCATTACGGTTTATTTTAGAGTTTATATTTTTTAAGAATTTTTCCTTTCAATGTTCACCGTGTGATGTAGATTTAAAATTCCCAAATATGCAATCTAAAATGATAAACAATCATTTTTTTCTTTTAGCAATGAAAATCCTAGCTACTAAGGAAAGAAGAGTACGATTCTTTCAACAGAGAGCAGAGAGCACACACTAAATGGACTTTTCCTAAATCATTTTCCACATGCAGTCTAAATGCATGCACATGCATGTATTTTTTTTTCCGTTTCCTTAATGTGAGAATGCCAAAAAGGAAAACTAAGTACAGATCTGAACTATTTTCTTCAAAGTGACACTTCAACAATTTCTTTTCAAAATGAAAGGAAGACTAAGACGATAATTTCAATTTCGAATGGAAAACTGCTTTTGACACTTCAAATATTGACAATTCAAATCAAATACAATAGCAAAAGTACAATCAACTATCTAGAAGAGGAAGACTTTACGACACTCTTCTTCTTGACTCAAAAAGACAGTTACGACACTTTTGAATCAAAAGAAGACAGTTCAATTAAGCTACTATTTGCAAAGGAGGACTGTAAATGATGAAAAATACATAAAAAACATTCACAATTCCTGATCAATGGAGGATGAATAATGTAAAGGAAGAAGGCTTCAACAATGATATACTGGTCATAAGCAAAAAAACTACTGAATAGAGCTGAAAACAAAGAAGAAAAAACCAAATTCTAGAGAAGGAAACAATGTCATTCAGTCATCACACTTGTCCTTAAGGGAAACAAGGCTGCATCTCACCTGCAACACACGGGAAGTGTGATGCATCTAGGCTACCAGTTACAGACAGTGTGATGGACCAAGGAACGAAATTGAGCTTGGTTTTTGCTCAATATTTGCAGCTAAGTTTAGTGATTTAGGCTGAGATATGATGGACAGTAAAAAAAAAGTATAGGGGTATTATCTTAGGAGGTTATTGAGCTACCACAAGGGCACTTAGGATGTTTTCAAGTTAGATGTTCAGTTCTTAAACCAGCCCGGAGATTGAATAAATCAATGTTGATCTACTTTTCACTTGCATAGCAAGTGCAGTTCGAAGTCTAGCTGGCTTAACTTTAGGCTCCATCTGTAGTTTATAAAGAAAACAACAGTAAGAAATAAACAAACTAATCGCTCCCCAGCGAAGTCGCCATTTTGTTTCTGGAAAAATTAGTGTCTTTTCGATCTACTAGTCCCATTAACATAGGTAGCTATCTTAGAAACAAACAATTCAAAGTAACTTGTGATTTCCTTTGTGTATGATAGATAAGAGATAAGCAGAGAGCACCAACCTGAATCTTTCGCTTGGCTCCTTGCTTGTTTCCTCTCTCCCTTGATAGAGCTTTCCACTCCTTTCCTACTTGTCCACTTTAGAGAATAGCTGTAGAGGCAAAGCAACAAAACACCATCAAAGCATATAGATATATAATACCATAAACAATGCAAAATTAGAAATACATTAACCATACAATTGCATTCACAAATAACAAGATTCATAAGTACACAAGTATATGGAGGAAAACCAAAATAACTTTATTGATAGTAGAAGAGAGGATTACAACCAAGTTATCTAATCCAGCATCATCTTCCCAGCATGAAAGCACTATTCACCTCATGAAAAGAAAGATCACCCAACAATACAATGTCTTGAAGAGAAACCAACAACACTTCCTTACAAATTACAAAATTCCAGCCTTTGGATCTCTTAGATGAGGGATCCATTTATAGATATTTGTAGAGGGGTGAGTCAGATTCTGGGTTTTTGCTTAGTGTCATTTCACTAATAGTTTTTGGTTCCACTTGGAGATTTCATGATCTCTTACTCATCCCTAGGCGAATTCAGAGAGGTAAGTGTCATATGAGCATTTTCTAGAAGATTCTTTGAGTTTCCACTTAGCAAACTATCTCTACCATTTTTCCACTTTGCCCATCACACCACACAGAAGGCTCTCTCTATATGGATCGCACTTGGCCAATGTAACAGCCAGTATGCATCGCACCCTTAGCATGGAGAAGTCTGTATGGTCCAGTTTTGGCCAGTTCTGAGTGGTTTTTCAGGTGGAACTTCTAGGAAATGATGTAATCAGTTGACCATGATCCTTTAGGGTGTGAAACAAAACTTTTAGGGGTTTAAGAGCCCTTGGTTTATCAACATGTGTGATTGGGACGTAGTGCCCAAATATTTCTATAACACTCCCTGACCCTGAGCTCATCGAATACTTCATGATGTAATTTATGGAGGGTATGGATAGGCAGTGCAACGAGGTTGACACTCACATCCTTGATTTACTCAAGATGGGTGTTTTCTTCATCTATCTATGTGCACAAGGATCCTTCTGGTAATGGTATGACTCTAAGATCCACATTTTGATCTGTTTCCAGCACAATCACACTCACTTCCTACAGGCTCTCATGAATCCTGCTTTCCTATCCAATGCTCACTTGCAATTGTCCTACTTGAATCTGCAGTTCACATATATTCTTTTACACATTCCCTAGTGCTTGCTGGTATTTTTGCTCAAACTGTGTCCACAGTTTAGTCATTGTGTCACAGACCTTACCTCTTATCTCATCCAATTCCGGCTCAGTGAGGAGCATTGGAAAAACTTGTGTGTATTGGTCAGATTTTTGCTTCCTTTTTTGTCTAGAAGTTTCCTCCTTGTGGCACTTCGTTATTCTAAAGGGAGTGCTCTACTCCTAGTCCTTGCATCCTTCAAAATCAGACTCTCTTTTTCCTTAGTGTGCTAAGAATTGGACTCCTCAATAACGACAATGGTCTCCTTAGCAGCATGATCTTTCTCAGCAGCTGCCTTAGCAGCAACTGCCTTGGTCGCAACTTCCTTCTTTTGTTGTGAATATTTCTCCTGAGATACAGCTTGCTCAGCTTCTTTATGCTTCTATGTTGCTACTATCTGCATAGAGGAACTCTATCCCTCCTTGTTGGTACCTACGCCAAGATCCGAGTGGTGCAAGTCCTAGCCATTTCCCCACAACTTCTTGTATGCCTACCTCATCTGCTAGTTATGGTAGCTTGTACCATGTCTTCTTTGGATCCCCTCACACGCGGATATACAAATTGTGAAAATCCTCTACATAAGCTTCCAACTGTTCAAATAGGGTCAATGGCAGGCTCAGCCTTTGGTTGATCACAGTGTGGAGATCGATCTCGATCAATACCCAAAACACCTCCATCTCCATGACACTCGCAGGATCCTTTGTCACCTATAGTGAAGTGAAATTTGCAGCTTCTGGTAAGTCAACCTCCTATGGAGGGAATTGACTATCTTCTAGTAGCTTGCACGTGACTAGGGAAATAAACAACAGTAGCCAAGCATAATGGAATGCCTTTCCCTCATCATGCGCTTTGCGATAATTGAGAAAAAAGTGTTTACAAAGGTATTGTGCCCAATTGTACTACAATCCCTTAGCACATTGGGCCGTAAGCTAATTATTGGCGCGAGAACCTTGTCCATGCCACACTTTGTCATGACCTTGCAAACCAAGATCTGCATGGAAAACTACACCTCCTTATCCATGATAGAGCAGATGGAATATCCATGCGACTTCTTTACTAGGCCGAACTCACTCTTCATTTTGTCCGTGAGTTTCTCTTCCTTTATATTTCCTACAAACTTCTCAACTGGATCCACCTCTTGGTAGGGCAACCTTGTGATGTGATGGATCAACATATTGATAATGGAGATGGGTTCTCTGAACGAGAGACACCCATCATGTACTAAGGTAAGAAATTGCCAAATGCAAATCATATTGATATTGGCCCTCCTGAAATGCGGCACCCACAACATGTTCAACAACCCTGTCTTGTCAACCCTCATGACCCATTTCATTAGCTTCAGTCACATTACTTCGGTCTCCTTGTAGTAGGTCTTCACCAAATACTTATTCTATGCCAAATGGGGAGATTTCCCATGATTAGCCAAATCCCAATCTTCCATTTTTAGTGCAGGAATGTGCCCTAGTAGAGCGCCTTCAAATTCCACCTTCATCATCAGCAAGGGTGTAGAAATCATAAACTTAGAGGTATCCCGATCTTTTGGTACCTTCACTTTGCCTTTTCACGAAGGGATATATTTTGAAAGCTGAGTTATAGGCTCACCCTCTTTAGTGTCTAGCTACTCAAGGCCTCCGTGAAGCTTTTATTCATACAAATCAAGGTGTTCATGCAACGGTTTTGACTTGTCCATTTTCCCCTTTTGGAAAACCTTGGAGGTGTATTTCCTTGGTGACTATCTCACATGAACCAACTGTGGTTTCATTTACTTCTTCTCAGTAGCAGACAGCTTAGGCCTAGGTGACCTCTGCACCATAGGTAGAAAAGGTGTTGCTTCTACTGGCTATGCGACTTCAAGGGTTGTGGCTTCAGGGGCAGTGGCTTCAGAACTAGCGGCTTCTGCAAGGTTACTAGCCATCATTCTCTCCAAGAAAGCCTCACAGAATGCTTGAGGCATGTTGGCTAACCCTGGATGTAATAAAATATCTTCCCAATTAGATTGGTTCATAGGCTTAAGGCACGAAAGCTCACAAGTGAGTTTTAGAGAGAAATGTGTTCTAATGCAGGGCAACATGCCATATTTATAGGTGATTTCAAATTCAAATCTGACTGTTCCCTCCAAATATATACCATAATTGTATCTTTGGTGGTAGATTTCCAAATATTTGTGATATAAATGTATCCTACCCACTCCTCTTAATGGAAATTTCACCATACCATCATCTAAAATGCATTTAATGGCTATTTTCTGACTCTATTGAATGGTACCAACCTCCATGGCAGAGCCTTCTAGCGCATCTCCTCCTAACGCATTTCTTTCTTCCATCACGTAGCCCCCTTACTTCATTTTCCACTTCTCGGGCAATGTAGTTTAGAGTCCCTTGCTTGTAGCTGCCTCGAGTACTAAGACTATGCTGCCATCATGTAGTCATTGCACAAGGGAAGGATCCCCTTTATACAACTTCAATCAAATTCTATTAACTCTTGCTTTGCGAGATGAACTGCTCCACCATCTATAATTTCCTTGATTACATAGGGTCCTATCCCATGCATTTGAAATTTTCCAATAAATTTCGTGAATTTTCTATCAGAAAGTAACACTAAATCGTTCACCGTGATGGTGCACAACTTAATATGTCAATCATGCCAGGCTTTCTCGCGCTCCTTTTGCACATGTTGGTGAAATCCTGCTAAATACCAATCTTATTCTAGTTCCATCAATTGCACGAGGTGTTCTTTCGTAGTCTCACGATGCACCATATCAGTTAGTACTAGAATCCGTAGAATTGGCACAATATACTCCATTGGCATTACAACCTCTATCCCATATACCAATCGGAACGAAGTTTGGTCTGTCAATGTTTTAGACATCATCCTATATGCCCATAGGATCGTTGGTATGCATACATCCTAATTGTTCCTCTATGCGTTGAAGACTTTTCGCAATGCGTTCTCTAGGATTTTATTGAATGATTCCACTATACCGTTATCTTGAGGATGATATGGTGTACTCTTCTGGTGATAAACCTGAAATTCTTTGAGCATTGTCGCAATTGTTTCTTTTAATAAATGTGTATCCTTGTCACTCATGAGTATCTTAAGACACCAAAACCAAGTTAAGACATACTCGAACAGGAACTTTGTAGTTGTAATAGTGCTAAAGTCTTTGACTTTTGTGCTTCTACCCATCTCGTCAAATACTCATTTGCAATAACAATGTACGATGCACCCATATTTTTCCCGGGTGGCTTTATCAGACCCACAAAATCAATCGCCCATTTTTCAAACACCTGGAATGCAATTTGTGGGTTTAGGGCAGTTCGTCCCTCCGCGAAGGCTCTCCCATCATTTGAAAAGCATCCCATGCCCTAAAATATGCCTTAGAATCCTTATGCACCACCGGCTATCACAATCTTGTGTGCATAATGTTCTGCGCAGTTTCTCTACCTACATAGTGTCCTCCCACCACTCCTCCATGTGATTTCACAAGGATGCTAGATTGTTATAACTCCAGAATATATCAACGCAATATTTTGTCAGTGCCCATCTTATGCTGTGTAGAATATCCTTCCGTGGTTGTACCAATGGTTAAGAAATGAATTATGTCTACAAAATGATTATTTGTGACATGTACAACAAAGAGTTGCACATTCAACCATCCTTCTTCCAAACAAGTGGGTTCTTAGCTAGTCTTAGTTCTAGATAGATGATCTAGTCCTACATTCAATTGACCGGGCTTCACAATCACCTCAAATTCATACTCCTAAAATAGAAATAACCACCTATAGATCTCCCCCCCAAACATAGGATTGTTGACTAGGTATTTGAGATTGGAGTGATCTGTGTACATTTTGAAATGTGCACCCAATAGGTAATGTTGAAATTTTTGCAATGCATAGACCATCGCCAATCCTTCACACTCTGTAGTTGACTATTTATTTTCTTCTTTTGATAATTCCCTACTTGGAAAGGATATAGGATGATCAATTTCACCTTCACCTAGCTGGGTTAATACAAAACCCAATGCAATACAAAACGCATCTACATGAACATGAATTTCTTTCTTCCAGTCTGGGAACACTAAAGTCAACGCAGTCACCTACTTTTATTTTAATGCATCCAGACTGTACTAACACTCTTCATCCCTGCATAAAGTCACATCCTTCTTCAGTAATTTTTCCATCAGCACAATTATCTGCGCATGAGATTTGATAAAATTTTTATGGTCCCCGGTGTGGCCAGCATTGCGCGTAACTGATTTATAGTATTTGGAGCTTCTAAATTTATGATAACAACTATCTTCATAGGGTCCTCCATTAATAATCATTTAAAAACGACATGGCCTAGAAAGATCCCATAAGGCACACAAAAGATACATTTCTTCAAAATTAGGGCAATCTGGTATACATGACAAGTATCCATCATAAGACATAGAATCGCAATGTGGTGCTATACCAACCCAAACACAATCCAATCATCAAAATAAAATTCTAATAGTTTATGTATGAACTCTTTAAACACTACAATTACAACCCTAGAGAAGCTTTCAGGCGCATTCTTCATCCCTAATGGCATCACTATGTACTAGAAGCATCCCCACTCTGCCGTGAAGGTAGTCTTACTGCAATTATCTGATGTGATCTTAATATGATGGTATCTTGAAAATCCATCAGTGAACAAATAGGCTTCTTGCCTTCCAACATTCTCCAAAACTTCATTTGTAAATGGCATTGGAAATGGGTCATGAATGCACACATCATTGAGCTTTCACAGATCTACACATATCCTAATTTCATCCTGTCTCTTCTTTTCTTGAGTAACCATAGGGCTCACTCAATCAAATTCTTCCACTGAATCAATGATTCCAGCCTACAACATTTTTTCCATATCTTTGCGCAACTTCTCCTTATACTTGGGATTTAGATGGTAAGGTCTCTATTTCACAAGCTTCACATCAGGCTTTAAGGTGATCTTCATTACACCTAGATCCCCTACTGTTCCTTTTAGGTCTGAGAACCTAGTAGGAAACAAGTCCTGATATTCGCGCAGTACTTCCACAACTTTATCAACTTTATCTTCATCCCCATAATTCCCTATCTTTGGAAACTTAGGCTACGTGTCAGATCCAATTTTTACTTGCCTAGTTTTCATAGGTTCTATTATATCAAGGTTCACTACTTTGGGTCCTTCAACCTCGCGATGTCCCTCGGTCTCTCAAATGTTGATATTTCACAGATCCTCTTCTTATTCCACACCCACATTGTAGCATTCTAGTACATGGCACAGTTGTGTATTATAATTTGGTTGAACCCATTCTACTGGCTCTTCAGGCATCCTGAAGATTGCGGCTTTAATTTCTTATAGGGCTTCATCAATACACTCAAAACCATCCTCAAAGCTAAAAGTTAACAATAAAATTTCCCGTAGGATATCCCATTCGACCATCCCATGGCGTAGCTCCCATTCCATCTACCACTTCATTGAAATAGTATCTAGGGCATGACAAAAGATATGTACCCATTCCGATTGAGGCTCCTCCCCCAAGATTTAGTCCATCATGCCAAATTCTTGCCCAAATCATCCCTACCTGAGTATTTCTCTCTCCATCGGGTATTCACATACCTGAACCTTAGCTTCATCACTTGCTTGTATTTGTTCCAGTTAGTGGAGCTATGCTTATGCATAACCCACCAATTGGAAGTTGTAGCATGTAGCGCTAGCTCAAGTGCCTAGAACCGATTCTCTTCCGGCACCTCCCTTTCAAACTTATCCAAAAATAAATTAACATCATCTAAGCCATCATAACGAGGAATATTTCTTACCTCCGTGGATATGCACTGAAGCAATGTTGTCATCCTATTGTAGCATAGTGTTGAAAATCCGTGCAACTTATTTTTCCAATGCTCAAGTTATTCATCTAAATCCGAAGTACATGAGCTATCTCTATCCCATGTAATTCTCCCATTTGCAATGGGATTGATCCAATCTTCATTGCATGTAGTGATCTTGTATGTTTGATCCAAATCATCTTCATCTTCATAGTCACGGACTAGTTCAGTGTAGCACACTCTTTCAATGGGGTCCAGTGGTACAATAACATGGAGTACCTTCTTCTCAAAGGTTATCCTTCGCTTCTTCATATTAATTAGCACATCCATGTCAAAGGCCCAATCAATTACTAATAGTGCAGGGTAAGGATTGTTGTCATCCACTATCTAAATGACTTTAAAGTCTACTAGAGAACATTCTCCCTCAATGTCTATTGTTACCCCATATAGGCGACCAATAGATATAAACTTTTGTTGATTGGTCATGTGTAATTTTATAGTAGACCAATCTAGAGTAGGTCTTCCCATCCTTTCCCATGTCTATTTTGGCAGCACGTTCCCATCAGATCCCAGATCTAGGATGACTTGATCCATTTCTTGCTCTTCAATCTGCACAGTCAGCCTCGTTTCATGCCCTATCTGCTTCTTATGCTTACCCAATTTCCTTACAGTGCGTTGTTCAGGAGGAGTCCTAATTTTACTTGTACAGTTGTTAATGTTCTCCTGGAGCCTTTTTATCTCCTTCCTATCCTGCAATAGATTCATACATGTTTTCAAAAAAGTAGCCAATAGCGAGGGATCCATATCTGGTGCTTCATTGTTCTCAGCTGGCTTCTCCTGATTTCCTGACGTAGAAGCCTCAACAAAGTTATTCTTGGCCTCCATAAAATTTTCTTTAGCAATGTTAAGATCAAATCCAACCTCCTTTTCAGTAGCCTTGTGCACCTAGTCTTCAGTTTCTGGTTACTTTCCTTTATCTTCTCTTGTGGCAATACCACTTTGTGTCACAATATTGATGCTATGTTCCTCTTTACGAGGATCCACCGTCATCATCTATATGTTTTTTGTGGGTTGTTGTGTCTTTTTATCCTGCATCTTTTCTATCAGCACCAGGCAATCTTCTATCACATGATCAAACTATCTACAATATTGACAAGATGGGTGCGTTGGGTTTTGAAAATCACGCACAAATTTTCCTGCTTCACCACAATTATAACAAATGATTTTTCCACAACTTTTGCCAGCCCCTCCTCCTCTTACCCTTCCACAACCATAAAATCCTTTGCTCACTACACCTGTGCCCTGATCTTGAGGCTGATTTTCTACCTGCATTTGATATGTAGGGGTTCGCTCCATCATTAATTCATAGCTTTGGCAGTTTCACTCATCAGGCCCACCCAATTTACAGAAGCTACATAACAACTGTTACGGTGTCTGTACAAACTTTTGCAAGAGGTGGAAATGGTCAATCACATGCATTCCAGCTATCTGATAGTTAACACAGCATAATGGTACTCTTGCACTCAGTCCTACAATGTTTTCATGCTTGAAAGGAATAGGAAATCCTCCAATTAGGTAACTCTGGTAGACAGGAAAATGATCCTTATCATTCCCCTTGTCTTTACATTTTATGCACCATGCTTTAGCACACACCTTAGGCTGAGCTTCCTTTTCTATCTTCAAGCTTTCCAACTCCATGTGCATAATTTCTAGATGTGATTGAATCTATTGTACTCCGAGGTTCTTATCCTATACTGGTGAGCCTTCCAACCTCATCGCTATCTCCACAACCTATGCTTGCATTCATATTTTTTGTTGTGATAATGGAAATCTTAGATGAGGCAACAATGAAGCAATGTACCAGTCTCTTTGTTGATCATCCGTGATCTTCGTATTAGCCTATCGGATCAGGAATTTTAGCCTCTAATCGAAGTCCCGTGAGGACTCATTTACCCTCTATTGTATTTTCATAAACTCGGTTACAGATTGCGCCAGAGACTTAGGCTTTTTAAATTCATTGTTCAGATCCTGTTGAGTCTTTGTCATCATTGCACCTGGTTGGTTCGTACAAAGCTTGATATACTAGGTCAGCGCCCTATCCTGTCGCACTGTGACCAACTGCACTTTCTTCATATTATCGTCAATAATCTACTACGCTTTCCACACAACATATGGAATGAACCAAAATTGTTCAAGGTCCTCACTTCCCACCCCTTTAAAGATCAACATCTTCATCGTGTTCACCATGTTGAATGGTTGATATGGAGGTGGAGGTGGGGGTGGAGGTTTAGGTATAGGTGTATGTGGCAGAGGTGGAGGTGGTAGTGGAGTGGATGGGTGGGGTATCCTCGGGATACCCAGGCTAACTATCTACAACGCTCTTCACGGTGTTGTCATAATAGTTCCTTCATCGTCACTATCAAGAGATCCTAACAACAGACTGTATTTAGAGCCTGATTCTTCGTTTCTTTTGAAGGTATTTCCACTTTGCATAGTTCCAAACATAAATGTAATGGCATAAGCATATTTTCACACAACATTTTAATCTAGGTCTTCAAAGAGTTTAAGTACTTACGTCTTGGTCCCTTGAAGAACCTACGCTCTTCTTTGTTATAGGTGATGGTCGTATCGATTGTGAGTTTTGTGATGAATCCTCCTAAGATACTATCAATCCAGTGATCAACGACTCACACGATGTTATCTTTTAAAGCTTCCAAGCACTTCACTAGTTTTGAGGCCCAAACATTAGGGTCATCAAGCCTCCACGTACCCTAACTATTAGCTAATATGGAAAGCCACTCATGCAGTTTGCAAGGAAAGAAACAGAAGAAGGCTTGAGTCTCATTTGTGTACAAGTATTTATTCAGCCACCGTTCCTTGGTTAACCATGGGTTTTTGTTCTCTTGAGCTACAAATGTGTGCAAGTTCTAATCAATCCACTTTTCGATTTCTTTCTTAGAGGGAACCACTTATTCGACATCACACATTCCTTAGAGAAAACCTATTCCCAACAACGGAACCATTTGTTGGCTTAGTTGGGCCTAACCTAGGTCCAATGTTATATGCACCAACCAACAAAACCCTAACTACTGGCCCTTTCAGCAACAACCTATATAGCACAGGTTGCAGTCTCACCCAAAGTAGTATTGGGGGATGAAAGAACCAGGTATCTACATCCAGGGCCCTATGTGATGGGTTTTTGTAATCCTTATGTCTCAGATCTACCTTCGTGTACCTTTAACCCTTCCAAACATATAATTGTTGTAAAACTATTTAAACAACTTCCAGATCTCCATGAAGGTTCCTAATTATACTTAAGATGCGTAAATATCATAGATCTCCTAGTTTCATGCAGAAAATAAGAATTAATTCATGTAAATCATAATACAGATCGAAGATACATAAACTTGCAAAAGTAATAAATAAGAAAAAGATGCATCAAAATTGGCTCAACACTGTATTTATTAAGTATATTCCATTCACTACAAACATATTTTCCCTGCGCATTCAGCTGCAGGGGTCCACGAACTTACCAAGGTCTCTGCGCACTTAGCTCTATGATCCTTCCCCTTTCACCTAAGTACGGGAATATACCTTTCTTACCTTAGCACTAGCCCTTACAATAATTCTTCTTAATTGAATCTCCTTAGAATCACTATGACTTGTATATATATACAATTTTTTTTACAATACCATGTTCCACAAACCATGGGCGGGTCTCAAAACCACTTTATCACTTACGCACCTAAGGGACTAAATCCCCTTTGACTCATATTAGCTTCACGCTCTGCTTCAACATTTTGTGGAGACTTTACATTTGTTACAAAAAGATATTATAAAATTTACCAAAACTCGACCAAAATGATGCCAAGGATCCTATCCCAATGCTAACCCTTATGACTCTTCAACTTCCCTCATAGCTTTTGACTTCCTATGACTTGTCAACTTTATATAACTCTTCGATTTCATATGTGGGTCTCTTGGACTTTCACTTTACATTAAATTGATTACAACAAGTATGGCCCATATTAGTGATGTGGCTAAGACAAATCATGACACAACTCGACCTAACACTGCTGACATGCACTGGCTGACTGTCATGTCAGTGTCAAGATGTTGTGCTTCTAAGTGATGATATGCTCTTGGTGTAACATTTCTTCACCTCCACATGGAAAAGTGTGTGAGGTGTTCAATGGTCTTGGTCTTGCATGATGGTGCATTGGCATGTGTCCCTTTCACTCGCTTTCTTGATTTTCTTCATGTGTTTGTTTAACCACAAGAGAGTCTTCTAGCATGCGCCTCTTTTCCATTCCATTCATCATCACTTCATGTTTCATCAATGTACCTATTCCTACAATCATTCATGATGAGACGACATAAAATCCAAAATCTCCTAGTCTACCATGATGCATTGTTTTCCATTTCGATGCAGGTGACTAGGAGAGGGACAAGGCACTACTATAGGGATTAATGCACATGTGTTTGATGGTGCAAACACCCTCAAGGATCTTCCTTGGATCCTTGGCAGACAGTCGGATTAGCTGCAACTAGCCCAAAGAGACATGCACATATCCATATTAGTGAAATTGATAAACAAAGTAAGAAGAAGGATTGTTACCTCAGATCTTGGTGTGGTGCTACTGGAGAAAAAAAAGTAGTAGAGTGGAAGACCCCTCAGCTAGCTCCAATGTCATTACCTGCACATAAACAAGATGAGGCGTAATATCACAACATATAACTTCAAAAATCAATACAATAATACATAAGGATATCTAACTACATACATCTAAGATACTCATAATCATTAGCGTTTCATAAACATGTAAATAAATCACAATACCAATACCATGGAGTGGGAAACATAACCGTAGGTCTATATTAATTATAGGGTGATTACAACCATCAGTTGCATCAGCCTTCCCTTACTCCTCCAGCTCCTCTCTCTCTCTCTTCTTAACCTCTTAAAGAGCCATTGTCTAATACAATCTTCGACAGTCAATATGCAATCCTTTCAATACTTTCAACCCCTTTCGCAATGGCCCTAGCCTAAAATATATAACATGAGAGGATAAGCCTTGCCAAATCCTTCATGAGTTCTTTTGGGTAAAAGTAGAGATGTTTCCATGGTGTCACTCTTTCCCTATTTTTAGACTCCATTAGGAATACAAATTCCTCATACAGGTCAAATATGGATGTTTCCCTACTTTATGAGTTGACATATGAGTGAATATAGGAATATTATTTGGTCAACTTGCTCCTTTCACCTCCAGAAACTCACTTAAGTTGACTAGCGCACATCCCAAGGAAACAAACAGAGTTACCCTAAGGACTAACACACTTGATGCATGGCTAGGAAGCTTTATAAAGCATATTGTTAGTCCCTGGAGAACGTTAGCTTGGAAAATAGGTCTATGAACTTGGTCAATTTTTCAGTCATATTTCCCTTGTTCTCTGAGCTGACGAGGAGGTCATTTTCCTGTGTAATAGATGCCCCTAAATTGTGAATTCAGAGGTAGAGATGATTGCTGAAATACTTTATATAATTGTCATTTTCTTCAAAAAAAGAGAGAGAGGATCGGAGCTTCAAGAATATGAGAAACCTGGTACAACACATATATATAAAAAATATAAAAGCATGTCCTGCGTCAGGCATTCCCATGCTTAGTAGCTATGTCAGAGCGATTTCTCAACAAAGAGATATGACAATCATGTTCGCTGATAAGAACAATGTGAAACTTGTGCCAAAATAAGATCATTCTGATGAGTTGTCTCCAAAAAATAATATACACAGCTTTGGAGATGTAAATCTCTACCCATGGTCTTAATCTTTGCTTCACCTTAACAACATAGTTCAGTACATGTGAATAAAGTTGTTGAGGTTGAACATGTACGAAATCATCTGATTACCAGTCAATAATGGAGACTATTAACACACACGAGGATGACCACTGATAATGGTGATGGTCACCAAGATGAACAGTACAATCTAGTGAGTGTGAATAATTTTTTGTCACCGAACACTCATACAATCATTGAACCAGGAGCCAATAATGAAAAAACCCTGACCAAACACAAAGTAACTTGCCATTGATGTTTGCAAGTTCCAAGGAACTGAAGTGTTTCTGGGTCTGCTTCCTAGATATAGTGTTGAAGTCGATAGGAAGAGATGTGTCGAAAGGTAGGAAATAATGTGTCCTACATCAGGTGACATGAAGCAGGACAAGAATGATTGTTTTTTGAAGAATAGTTTGAGCATTGGAGCAAATAGACAGAGGGCATGATAGAAGAATATGTTTGATGGTTTTATGGAGGAAACATAAGATAAATGGTTTCCCTTGAAAAATAGAAGGCACGACACAAAGGGTTTAACCATGCAACACTACTCATCATGAACACCAAATATTGTTAGGATACAGAGATGTAAGAACATCGGGGTATATAGGCTAAACTCATAGGATGATAAGGTTCATTTCGAGATGCTATCACAATGAAGGTTTTGCTGAGGGATTTCCATGTTCAAGGGGGTGACTGTTGCCAAATAAATATTTCCAAAATTATGACATAAAAAATTCGTATTGTCCAATTTCCCCATATAATTAATTTAATGAGTCTAGATGGGTAAAATCGGTGGTCTTTCCATATTTCGAGAGTCTGAAAATATCGTAAAGAGTGACTCCAGGGTGGTCCCTTTGTCATAGTTTTTGACAGGGTGTGACAAAGGTTTAATAGTATACCCAAAAGGGTTCATTTTTTGTAAGTTAGTCTACTGAGCCTGGATAAAGAGATAAACCTATGCTCAATAGACATTTGCCTCAATTTTTTACAAGTACGAGGTGATGGAGTAAACTCGATATTCATCATGAAATTTTAATGAGTCATGTGACCACAAACTCAATAGATCTTCATCAAATTTCAACGAGTAAAATGAAGAGAAATAAAGGTATCTTTTTCATTTTAATGAGCAAGGAAAAAGAGATAAAATAACTGCTCATTCCTCCTTCCTAAATTTATGGAGCCCGAAGAAGGGAAAAACTCGAGGATTTTTCATTTTAAGAGTGAGAAAGATTCTGAAAAAAGAAAGCATTCATACCGTCGCTGTAAGAGTTTTATGAGCCTGATGATGAAAACTCGTAGTTTTTTAAATTTTAGGAACAAGAAAAATTTCCTAAAAAGGAATGCTCAAAGCTTCTTCATAAGTTTTTAATGAGCCACAAGAAGTAACTTGGGGTTTGTTCGTTTTTATGAGTGAGAAACATTCCCTAAAAAGAATTCTCATACTATCGTTTTCAGTTTAATGAGATAGAAATAGAGAGAGAAAAGAGTTTCTCAGATGCTCTTCATAATATTTTAGCGAGCCTGAAGAAGTAACTCAGGTATTTTTTAGTTCAAGAGCAAGTAAAAGTCTAAAAAAAGGACATGCTCATATATTCTTTGTACTAGTTTAACTAGACCAAAGAAGGAGACTTGAGTTTTTTCTCAGATTAATGAGCAAGAAAAATACCATAAAAATAATTCTCGATGCTTCTTGATCTCATGCGTGGAAATAGAAGGGTCTATGCCATTCATTTCCTCATAATACCAGGGGAAAACATCACGGAAATCCTTGAAATGGTAGTTAAAGTTCACAATTTCCTCAAGATTGCAATCAACTCCAATTTGAATATTTTCCACGATGCCTCTCTTGACTAAAATATCGATGAGTAGTGTCTTTGAAATATTTCCCATGTTCCCATATGAATACAAAGTTTGTATGGTTGTATAAATCAATGGAATGATATTAGGTGCTTCAAAGGACATAATTTTTATAGGTATCATGTCCAAATCAGATATCGAAACGCAATGGTCAGAATCCTCCCAAGGTCGCTCCTCTAAACACATGATCTCTAGAATATCTTCGTCTGAAGGTAGGACTTGATTGAGGAGATTGTTAAAGGGAGATTTTATGGTAGAGGAGGTGATACCATTATTCATGACTAAAGTGACCAAAGACTTGGATGAAGATCGAATGGCTTGGTAGGCCAATTCGTCTTGTGACAATGACATTTTCTCTCCTGTAAGAGTCAATGTTTGAAGGGGCTGAGAGGATCCAAGGATCAGTCGGTTTGTGAGGAATAGATGAGAAAATAGAGACCATCTATGAAACCGAAGATGACGGGAGAGGAAAACAACCCATCAAGGAAGAAACCTTCAAAATACGGTATCGATACTAACATAAGAGTTAGGTATACCACCCACTAAAGGTATAGAGACCCTAGATAGCGGGGAGTAATCCAATGTGAAAAATGATGATAGGAAAGATAGTAGACACAATGAAAATCATGGCACAAGTCCAACGATGACCCAACAACAAATTATAGTCAAGTTTCCTATCCATGACTTCGATATCCACTGTTACCTTTTTCCCACTTAAAGTGATGGGGTAGATGGAAAGGTAAACTTTTGGGATGAAAGTGTGGCCATCAAAAGCTTTCAGGGAATTCGACAGTGGTGAGAGGGTTGGAGAACCCAAGCCGAGCCAACATGATGTAGGTTGAAGCACCTCCATCAATGACAGTTCTATGTACCCCTTGTCCTTTCAAAAACAATTTCTCCTAAAATGCAAGCTAGTGTGAAAGGGGAGGTATACATTTTTCCATGTCAAATATTGCTATGATGGAATGCTGAGGGGAAACCCCACAAATTTCTGAAAGCAGAGCTTTCCTTTAGGCTAGACAAGTTTGCAATACTTCAACTGCCGATGTAGATGATAGTGCTTACCCAAAATCTTCTACAATACTATAGTTCTAGACAACACGTGCATATGTATTACACGTTGTGCGACGAAGTTCCCCTTTTGGGAGTGAATCAGAAGATCAACAACTGGATGTTTGATATGAAGATCATTTGGTGGCAGTGGGTTTCTCAAGAAAGCTTCATCAGCATTAGCGATTGAAGTTCCATACAGTTTGGCTCTGGTTTGAAGATCAACCATTTCAAGGGTGTAAAGTGTGGGTGGTCCTTCACCAGCTGAAGAATGATGTGAACTACCATTGCCCCCTTGCAAGGGTTGAGGTTGGTTTGTAATAAGATGCTGCTACTGTTGAGAATGGAAATGGTTGTTTGGGACCACAGGGGCCCGACCAGTTTCCTTTTGAGCAAGGAGATCTGTGCATTCATGGAGGTGCAGACAACGATGTGTCATATCGTCTTTGACACAAATCTTGCAAGGGAACTTGACAACTTTGTCCTTTCCACTATCAGGTGATGCATCAGCTTTATTCTTTTGGTTGGACTACTTGGTTGACTTCTCTTTAGAAAGATCGATATTTTTCTTGTTCTTCTTATTCTTACCGCCAATTTTTTGTGTAGACTACAGAGAGTTTATTGCGGTGGTAGGAAGAGCAGTTGATTGGGTAACGAGGTCAACTGACAACTGGGCAATGTGTCTGCTAAGTTGTTTTACAGCAGCCCCAGAGGTAGCACTGTTAATGCGCACTGGGTTTCTGAGTATCGAGATCATTGGAATTTCAAGGGGCATTGGGAATGACATTTTATAATGTGCCAGACTGCGAATAAATTAAATCTAAGTGTTGGGAACGACGAATGGATTGGTCTTCCGTGACTGCACCACCTAAGGAAACATCCTTAGTGATTTGAGGGAGAAGAGATTTTTAGAACCAATCCATAAATAAATAATCTTGGAGGGGCACCTTGACTAACCTCTGCCTATGTCTGCATTCATGGATGTGATCAGAGATGTGGGTGGCAGTGTCTTGGTGTAAAGAAGTAAGGAGTTCTGTCCCAGTTTCATAGCGGATGGGTAGCTGAAAGTGCTTTAAAAATTCCATCGCTAAAGTGCGAAAGGTATTAGATGATGTGTGTGGTAACTCAATGTACCACTTGGCTACATTTCTAATAAGGGTGCAGGGAAAGAGCCGAAGCCAGATACTATCATCCACCATGTGGTTAGAAACACACCATATATGATAGGTGGTGATGTGTGTACCCAGATCCTCTCCTTGTTTCCCTTTGAACTTCGGTATGTTAGTGGGAATTTTTTGTCGGATTAGAGGCCAAGGTAAGTTGTGAAAGATGGGGTCATTGGTGACTTTGTTCAAATCAGGGATGTCAAGAATTTCCAAGAAAGGCAAAGTACTTTATGCCCCCTATTATCCTCTACAATGTCCCAAGCCGAGGAGGAGATCAAAAGAGGTAACCTCGAACCACTTTTAGTTCAATAGCTAGCCCTACTGAACAAGAGATGGATCTCTCTAAGGATTTTTCAATGAGTAACTGAAAAAAATGGATTTTAGGCTAGATGTATAAGTTCTGTTTGAATGTTTGGAAATTTAGGGTTTTTAGTTTATTGGACAAGGTAATGAGGGCAGGTAATTAGGTCAAGGTATCAAGTTTGCAGAAGCAGGCATGAAGAGGAGCTAGATAACAATATGTTGTGGTGAATTTAAGATTTAGCCAATGTAGCATAGGCCTTAAAGTTTAAGAAATCATAATGAGCATGTATTAGCATGAATTCATTAATATAGAAGAAAAGATACATAAACATAATTTTCCACATAAACAAAGATTTGAATCTAATCATTTTTCATATATGAATGTTAGAAAAACCATGAGAAGAAAGAAAATCATGTTAAGAGAGATCAAATCATCAATAAGAAACTGATATGAAAGGAAAACAACACCACAAACTCATTGAACAAGTATTCTTGAAAAATAGTTGCAACTGCTCCTTGATTAACTGTATGAAAACATAAGGTACAAGTCTCTCCACAAAAGCCCAACCCTTTTCTATAAATGAGAAATGATACATATAGACTCAATCAAACATCTTCCCCACCTTCAGGATTCAAATTCCTAAGTGGTGGCACTGTTTCGAAGATTCTATCAACCAACAAGTGGGAATGAGAAGGTCAAACACAAACTCTTCTCTTAGACTTTGTTTTGAGTTTTACTTACTTTATGAGGCATAATTAACCATAAAAAAAACCTATCATGCCTAGTTATTTAAGATTACATCATCTAATCCTCGAATTACTAAAGTTACATCTTGAGTTTAACTTTGACAAAGTCAATCTAAAAACCTGAGAAATTACAGAGTGAATTTTTTAAATCAAAACTCAGAAATTTACAGAAGCACAATGCCAACTTTGAGGCCATGTTCATGAGCCTTATTGAGGTCAAACTGGCCCTACCTATCTAGTTTCCCGAACACCTTGAAGTTTTGAAAATTAACCATGGGAAGGCCTTCAAAAATTGATTCTCCCCAAGTGTCCCCAAAAGCGCAGCACCTGTTAAAAGAGTGGCATAATGATGATTTTTGACCTTTTTTTCTCCTTTTTCTCAAAATTTGAGCCATATCTGTGAAATATTATGAAATGAGTTTTGAGAGGAGGTCATAATTTTTTTTTAAATGTAAGACACTTTTCATTTGAAGCCCTGAGAAAAACGCGCAGTGGCGAAGCACTGTGCTTCTGTGACTAGCCCAATTTCTAAAACTTGTACTAAAATTCTCAATAACCGAAAAATGCTAAGAAAACCTCCAAAATTGGTCATGAATTGAAAAATTAGGTGTGTCATTCTCTCATGGATTCCTCTACAAGCATATCCAAGTTATCCCTCTCATTTTTTTCCTTTAGGGTTTCCTTTAGCTTATTTTTCAATTTTTTGAGCTTGATGTTGCAAATCATGTTTCAGGTCTGATAATGATGGGACATGTGCCTCAATAGTTGGTTGTCCCTGTTGGATTTTTCAAGAATCCGTTCCAAGTGGCCATTGAATTTACTTGGCCAATACTCTCTATATTCATTGATCTCCAAGGAAATTCCATCTTCCATGTCTAAATATTCATCTAGTAGGTTATGCTCTTTCTCTTCCTTCAATGCCCTTTTGAGTCCCTTAGTTTTTGGCTTCTTCTTTCCTACTTGTTTTTCATGTTCATCATGGTCACCAGGTTCTGAAATTGCTTTACCTTTACCTCCTTGTTGCAACACCTTAAATTTCTCTTTTTCCATGATGAGTTGTTTGGCCTTAAGCTAATTGTTTTCTTGCTCAAGGAAAGAAATGATGAATCTTGCCCTTGTCATATTGTCCATGAGTTATTTGATTTGAGAATCCTTCTCTTTGATAATATTTTGCAGGTTTGAAGGTTCATCTATTGCCTCTAAGTCAACTATTTCAAAATCGCGTTCAATTTTCTCTTCATCCTATACATGTGATCCCTATTTTGTTAATGTAGAAGGCTTGGCCATTTTCTCAACTTGAGAAGTAAACGCAAGCCTTTTTCCTCTCTGATATATTCTGGTCACCTTAGGTTTAGGTGCCTTTGGAACCTCCACTAACATTCTTGATGATCCTACCTCCACCTGTTGTGTTTATGTATCTAGACGATGACCTGATGAAGTAGTTTCATGCCACTACAAGGTTGCTTTTATGAAAGAAACCCATGCAATGTTCCTTTTTTCTAACTGATGGAGAACTGCAATCTTTATTAATTTTTTATGAAAAAGACTATGGTTATGCCATTTTCCTTTCATTTTTACCTTCTCGGACATTTTGACAAGGCTTCTACACAAATAAACACACATGTTAAGAGGTTTTAGAGCTATGAAATTCATTAGAAGTCTAATGTGGCACCCATACAATCTGGAAAATCTTCCCTTGCAAATGAAAAACTTCATCACGATATTCCTCAATGGCACATTCGTTTCCAATAGGTACCTGAATGGGATGATGTGTGAATGGGCCTTCCTATAGGGTGATTTCAAGAAAGGTTGGTAGTGTTCAAGGTCTAATATCATTCTTTTGAACCAGTACACCCCATCATCAGGTACCTTGTGGAAAGAGAGATGGAAGCTACTGAAAATGTGAATTCAATCCCTGCTATGATGACCCTTCCCCCTTTCAGATTGGTAGCAATCCAATCAGTTAACTTCTCATGGAAACGCACTTCACCCACATTTTGACAAAACCCTAAACAACTGACATCATAAAAAATGGCTTGATGAATGGTGAGGAGTTGATTTCATTGTAGTTGGTAGGCTCATATCTCAGGATTCTCCCTCCTTTATGTTATTTTCTCCTTTTTTATGGTGAAGAATATCCCTCCATTTTGATAAAAACCATAGATAATAGGAAAATGGAAAAATAGTGAGCAATGAGTGAAATGATTAAATGAGGGGGTTAGGGAAGGGAAATGATGATAGGGGAAGTTTGGGAGATGGATAGGGGTTGTAGGAAACATAGGAAGTTTGAATGGAGTGAAATGAGAGAGAGAGAGATGAGTAGGAGAATTTAAAAATAGTCCTGCTAGGAAATTGTCCAAAATGATAGGTAGGGTTTGTGAAAAGGTGAGGTAAACTATAGGTAAATGAGTTGATTAGTGAATAATACGGTGATTTATACATGTAAAGAGGTATGGGATGAAAAATTCAAGAGTTTGAAATGTCATAGCTAACAAAACCCATCATTTGTACTAGCCTTGTAGCATGAAATTTCACATAAACCCTAGACGAAGAAAACTCATATTTGCACTTACTTTTACAAAGGAAAAAGGTGAGTTAGATGATGATACTTACTTGTTGATCAACTTAGAACAAAAAGTAGGAATGCAAGCCTAAATTTGAAGTTTGTGTGAGTTTTTGAAATTTTTGGGCTACTCTATCACAAGAACAACGCTATTGGTAGAAGCACAACATAGTTCATGGAAGCGTAGTGCCACCTCCAAAAGCACAGCGCAGGTCACAGAAGCGCGACGCAGAGAGATGTTTGCTAATTTTAGCTAGAAAACATGTGTTTTTTTCACCAAATGAGGGGATAGATCAATGAAAAAGTAGGTAAGGATGCAAATGAAACATGTTTGGGACTTTTTTGGCTTTTATAGGCACAATAAGATCTTCTTTTGAATAAACATGGGCCCCACATACCTTTTCAAAACACGAATTTCACTTTTTTAAACTTGACCACTTTGGAGACTTCAAATATGAACTTATCTTTATCTTTTTGAAGACTAAAATTTCTTCCTTTTGGAACCTTGAGATTGTAACCATGAAGCACTTTTGAAATTTCATAAAAACTTATTGCAAAGAGCTGCTTATCACAACTCATCCTATGCCGAATTTTATGCATGAAATGATTATGGACCTTGAAACCCTAATGACCTAATGAAGACATTAGACTGAGTGAAATGGTAATGATGATGAGTGATATGATGAAGACATTCTCTTTTTTCTTATTCACTCATCTGAGTGATGTAAGCGACCAGCATGTGAGATTTTTTACGAGGATAGAGACATTTCTAGATAGCTAACCAATGACAAAATTTGACCTTGAGACCCCTAATAGACCTGGTTAAAGCATATTTGATCACTGGTGATAGGACAACAAGACTAACACTAACACCCCCGATTCAGACCAAGGTGATGATAAATGAATTGAGGGTCCTTTCGGTCCTCCCATCATATTGTGTCCAACATTATACACAAGATGCGTGGAATAATAATTTCCTTTGGGAATAGTCGTATATTGTGGCTGTCCATAGGGGTTGTTAGTCTGGGGGTATATAAGTACCCCCAGGATAGGGAGTGCCCTTTCAACTCATTTGAGGTTGAGAGTGGGGTGCCCATATGGATTGAGTGAGACCTCTTTCAGGTATCCCGCTAGCCACATAATTAGCTGTAGGCCCTTAACTGACATATGAAGGATTCATGTCAATCAATGACTGTCCATTTTGTTTTGTAAACAAAGGGGGAAAAGTAATGTTCCCAACTAGTATATGCATATTAGGAATGGTATCCCTAGGCATTTGAACCTGGGGTTTTGAACTAAACAATGGATTCCAACCAAAAGGGTTACTGAAGGGGCCTGTGCTAACTGTGCTATAAGGAGCGCTATAAGGAGCACTATATGGAGTGCTTGCCGATGGTCCAGGAGTTGAAACAAAAGGGGAAGAAACTGGTATGTACTGGGTTCCACTCTTGTTGGGTGTAACTATGGTGCTCAAACTTGGCATAATTGGGATAGCTAGGTTTGCGATCAACAATGTAGTATTGATTGTCGACTAGGGAAGCGAGCGAGGACCAAAAGTGTCCACAAAAGCCCACAACCCATTAGTCGTCACTGGGATGGTGGGTATAGGTACAACAGAAGACATAGGAGGTATAGGTACAACTTGAATTAGTAGAAGTCCAAATGGATTTATGTTTGAAGGTTTATAAGGAGGAATGAAACCTTCAGTAAAGAAATCTTCTGGTAAACTTGAGTCATGTGATGTCTACACTGATTCAATGGTAGATCTTGGAGACTAATTACATGAAGATGGGTAATCCGACTCAGTAGGGCTTCATGGATCCTCCAGAGTTAGTGGAGGAAGACCTTGTATCTGCCTACATTAATGACGAGGGTCATATGTAGGCATGGTGACCAATAATTTTTATCAAAATATTTACTGTGATATTTATTATAGTCTCGGGGATAACAAATTGGCACCTAAATATAAAAAATACTCTAAATAGGTCAATCAACAAGTAGAGGGTATGATCTTGTCTGGTAAGCACCATTTACTGGAGATGAAACCTAGTATCATAATGGATAAAAGAGAGAGTTGGTCAAATGTACATTTATGATTATTCTTGATCTTCACCCAAACCTAAGATTAAGGAGCCAAGTACTCTCATGAACACAAGCACCCTCCCAAAAAATAAAGACAGAGTAAGTTTGTCTATTTAGGTACTAGGACAACCTACCCCAGTCACCTTTTGTTCATCCCTAAAAAGTATGGCCACTATGGTTACATCAAATCATAGACACTACCGGGAAGGACATGGTCGTAGAAAGTATGTTGTGTGGGCAAGATACTTGAGTCCCTGACTCAGCTCCGATATCCCCGATACACAGAATACCCAAAGGAGATGTAACTGAAGGTGGGCTACCTTGATTTATAGTCCAATTTTGTCTCACATTTAGCTCCTATTTGAGTAGAGTGGCCCCAGATAGTATGAGTGCAGAAACATTTCCCTTGTTAATGACACTAGTTTCAGTGTATGATCTTGGGAAGTTAACTCAGAACTGCCTAACCCAAGATCCTAGCCTAAACTAATATGTGTGTTTACTCAAAAAAGAGTTGCTGATAGATTTTATTACGATGTAAATTTTAAATGTACTTGTTAATGTCTTTGGTGGTGGCATTGACATATGGAGTTATGTGGGACTCTGGCACAAACCATGTAGAAACAATGTTTTAAATTTCACTTCGATGAATGAGTTGCTTCTACAAGGAAACGACCATTTATACATCAACATATACCATGCATCTAGTATAGTAAAACACAAGCACAATCGAAAGAAATACAATCCTCTCTAACAACTTGTAAAACCAAATAAATGCAGATCGAACCAAGTAGAAAAACTATAAAAAAAGTTGTATTTTCTTTTTTATCAAAAACTTAAGCAGTAAAGTTATTTTCCTAAAAAGACAAAATTGTTCAGGAAATAGATATCAATAAAACATGCACAACTTCATATCCATAATCAGCTTACAAGCAACTTTCCCAAACCATGAGTTGACAAAATTGGCTGCTTATCAAGACTTGGATGGCTAACACACTGTAACAGAGGGCACAGAGAGTTAGTGGCTACACTAACGCTCTACTTGCAATGTGACAATGCTTTGTAAAGCACTGGTTTCATTTAGGGTGCGTTAGTGAGGGATAGGCTCTAAAACGAGGTTGTGGGGATCAGTTCCAAGGATGAGGATTGTCAGAAGGGCATTGTATGGTCCTGAGTGGTCAAAAAGGGGATCAAGAAGTATAGGAAGGCTTGGAAGAAAGAGAGATCTGTGAACTTTCTGGGAGAAAACCGAGAACTAAGTGTAGTCCCTAGTGGAGTCACCAATTCTGCTATAAGGATTAATGTGCAAGTGTTTGATGGTGGTGATACCCTCAAGGATCTTCCCGGGATCCTTGACAGATAGTCATATTTGCTGCAGCTGGCCGAGAGATACATGCACATATCTGAATTGGTGAAATGATAATAAAAGCAAGAAGAAGGATTGTTAGCTCACATCTTGGTGTGGTGTTGATGGAGAATGAAAAGTAGTGGAGTGGAAGACCCCTTAGCTAGCTCCAAGATCAATACCTTCACATAAACAAGACGAGGTGTAATATGACAACATATAACTTCAAAAATCAATATAATAATACATAGGGATATCTAACTGCATACATCTAAGCTACTCATAATCATTAGCATTGCATAAATATGTAAATAAATCACAATACTAATGCCATGGAGTGGATAACACAATTGCAGGTCTATGTTAATGATAGGAAAGGGTGATTACAACCATCAGTTACATCAGCCTTCCCTAACTCCTGCAGCTCCTCTCTCTCTCTCTCTCTCTCTCTCTCTCTTCTTAACCTCTTGAACAACCAATGTCTAATACAAGCTTCAATAGTCAATAGGAAATCCTTTCAATACTTTCAACCCCTTTCACAATGGCCCTAACCTTAGATATATAGCATGAGAGGATAACCCTTGCCAAATACTTGATGAGTTTTTTTGGGTAAAAACAAATATGTTTCGATGCGTTATCACTCTTTCCCTATTTGTAGACTCCATTAGGAATAGAAATTCCTCAAACAGGTCAAATATGGTTGTTTCATGCTTTATGAGCTCACAAAAGAGTGAATATAGGGATATTATTCGGTCAACTTGATCCTTTGACCTCCAGAAACTCACTTAAGTGGACTAACACACCTCCCAAGGCAACAAACAAAGTTACCCTAGGGACTAACACACCTGATGCATGGAAAATAGGCCTATGAACTTGGTTAATCTTTCAGTCATCTTGCCCTTCTCCTTTGAGCTGATGAGGAGGTCATTTCCCTATGTAACATACAATTGAGACTAAGGGAGAACAACACATGATGGGATGCAAGGCTCTAAAGAATTGTTGGGAAAAACTACGCAGATTTCAATGGGAAACATATTTTTGCAATCTCGGACAAAAGTGATAGGTACGGGGATAAACTTAACTGGGAGGCAGAACTTGGTGGTTTCTGGGAGGAATGCTACGTGGGGTGTCGAGGAGATGTTGGGCCAATCTACACAGCTTTTAAGGGGAGCACTCGTCAGGTCATCGAGATGGGATTTGTTTAATTTCTCTAGGAGGATAGTGTGGGAAGCAAGAGGCACTAGCAGAAAAATCTGTGCAGTTTTCTAGAGGAGCACAAAGTCGAGCTATGACAGCTGCTGGTCAAAATTGCACAATCCTGAGAGATATTTTGGGCTGGACAACTCTGCACAGTTTATAAGTTGGTTGTACAGTGGTAAAGAAGGGTAGGATAGCACAACTCTGTGCAATTCCTGAGTTGATTGCAGAGCAGGAAAGAAGGGCTAGAAGGACACCTTTGTGCAATTTTGGAGCTCAGTATAGCCCAATGTCACAACTCAAGTTCTTTCTCTGGATGACCAATGAGAGGCTTGATGGGAGGTCTTGCAAGAAGCATAAAGTGGATTGAATTTTGGGATAATTTCTGCATTGTTTTGGGAGTCTGTTAGCTAGCTCATTTCTAGAATTGCACAAGGCAAGATGCTCATAAGATGACCTCAAGCTATATGAAGTTTTGGGTAGTAGTTCAAGGTTACTAAGATCAGGTGGGTTGACGGTGGGTTGTCCGGTCGACATAATTTCAGGAAAATTGGCTAAGTTTGAAAGCAAGTGTACTCATGTAGACACGACAATGTGATCACACACTTAACATGACTTGACAACAAGACACCTCAAACCAACAAGACAACATGTGCATAGTGAGACTGACTAGAAGGTTGAGAGTGACAAGTGTGACAGTTGAAATATGTCTTCGAATGATCATGACAAAACCTGTGCGACAGTGTTTACAACTTAGTGTGTGAGTGCAACTAATTTCGACAGAGTGAAAGAAACTCATACACATGGATAAAGACCTTGAAAATGCCAGAACAAACTCACAAGCATGACATAGTGATCAACATGCCAAAATATGACCGGTGATTGATAACAAGATCTCATGGGATGAGCCTAAGTGTTTGTGACCATCAAGGGAAAAATCAAGGAAGGCTTTGAAATTTGGATCCAGGCCAAAATTTTGGAGTTTGTTGCAACTGCTACAACACTTGGCAACACACTGGTTGAATACCATCTTCTATGTTTTAGTTTATTTGTAGCACAGGGCCTTGGCCTCTTAAGAAGTATTGATTCGTTGTGAAGGTTACTTTGGATTCCCCACTTACCCCATGGATAGAAATGGTTGACCTTGTACCAATTTACTCAAACACAACAAAATCTTCAGCTCGATCATAGCTTCCAAAATCAGGAAGGGTAGTTTGGTTGGCGAGCTTAAGATTTGCAGAGTATAAGCTTTCATCTTTGGTGATGCTCAACTTCCAACAGGACTAGATAGTACCTCGATGGAATCATGCAGGAACACAAGCATTGATCCACTGCCAGCGAGCCTGGTCAGTACACCAGTGGAGTTTCCTGCTTTACCTCTCTGCACAGGAAGCCTTTCTCTTCTTTCTCCTTTAGAGTTTTTGAAAATAGGACTATGCATAGGCACTTATTTATTTTTGGGGCGGAAGAGGGATCTTGGATTATTGAGAGTAGAAGAGGTTGTTCCTTCAAAGAAGCATATAAGACCTCTCATTTAGGTTTTCTCATTTAATTTTTTCCCCTTCTCCATTTCCACTAGTTGGATTAAACTTGAGCACACAAAGTATAAGACTAAGTACAGGCATGGGGTTTCCCAGTTTGGACATAGCTTCATGGTTTAGCCAAAGTTTCCCTTATAGATGGTTCATATTTTTCGTCCAAGCTTCATCGACCAAAAGTTACAACCAAGCACAAAGAAGATGGACACAGAACTGACCAAGTGCTGCAGTGTGACAATACTCTTTAATTTCAGCCACATATTTATTCAAAAGCTAGAACAATATAGGAAAACACTTATTTTCAAAACAAAAATGATGAGACAACCAAAACACAACAAAGAAAACAAATCAAAAATAAGAAAGTAAAGCAACATAACAAAAGAGAAGGAGATTTAGTGTTAAGATGGGATGCTAGGAGAGAAGATAAAGGGAAACATGCAAATTTTGATAATCTCTTGTTCAAACCTTTTAGAATTGTAGAGGTTAAAGGCAACAACAGATTTATCTTGTAGAACTTGGAAGGACAGTATTCCTCATTTCCTGTCAATGAGAAATAATTGAAGCATTATATTCAATATTGAGGAGTTCCTCATTCATTCATTATTTGTACATCACCAAAGTGTTTTATTTTATATGCAGCGTGTAATTGTTTTCAACAAAGACTCCATTAGCCCAAGAAGAAGGAACATGGATCTGCAAGTTCTTTGCATCCTACAAGAGGAAGCAATCCCCAGTTGGCACCAACGTTGTAACATATTTGGTTTTGAAAAAGTAGTTTTTGTTTATAAAAGAGGGTATAAAAAATAGAATAAAAATGAAAATGTAATTAAAAAAATAATGAAATGAAACCCCATAAAAGAAAAAAACTTGTATAAGTGAGCAAATTTAAATGCCACTAGAAAAGAGTAAAATTACATTGCAAATAAACTAGGGTTTTGTGTGCAACTTGTTTAAAATTCCACAACTTGATGTTTTGATTTGAATCATATAGCTTAACCATGATAAAATCATTTAAATTTATGTCTCTAGATTAGTGCATAAGTTCACCAAATTGTTTAATCTTGGTAAAACATGATTAGATAGGATAGAATAGAATAAAATTTGGCCCTATATGCTCAAAACTTGGCGAAATGATGTATTTGAATACGATTATAATATAATTAGGGAAAATAAATGGTCGCTAGATCAAACGCGCCAATTCATAGATAATTTTTTCTTTAATTAGGGTTAATTACCTTTTATAGGAGATTCATATTGAATAGATTTTTATTTATAATGGTTATATTAAAGTCATAAAACGACAAAATCATTTTCTCGTGAAGCATTATCAAGTGGATAGTTTTTGATGGTGATCCTCTTCCCTTCCCAAATCAACAGTAAGGAAGCATTTCATACCTCCTTATATACTATTATCATGTTAACATAAAGGGGGGGTGGGGGGGGGGAGTCCAAAAAGTTGTTTCCTTTTCAGCGAACCCATTGCAATGTGATGTATCCTCATTACTTTACACCCCCCTGCTCAATACAACTTACCACTGCCCCCCTCCCCCTGTCTGAAATCTGCTCGTCCCATGTCATGTATAATTCACTCCACCAATGGTTATCATTTTTTCCCATGCCTTCCTCCTGCTAATCATTTTCCTCCATGTGTACCTACCAATTCTCTTATCCATTGCAGTCTACCCATTCCTCATATCTATTGTAATCCTATTCGTTCCACCTATCTGTTACCAACTTCCCATTGGCCATCAATGCACACTAGTTCTGTTTGGTAACGATTTGATCTTAACGGTTATTCACTTCACCATTATAAATAAACCCGTTATCCGCTTCGTGTGATTTCCCCGATTTCGTTTCAATTGTTGATTTACAGGTTGTCAAGCTCAGCCAAATTTTGCATTTACTTTTGCGGGCATAATCAAACTCACCGTTCTTCATAGAGACTTCTCTCTATTGGGTTTATTATTGTCAACCATCTGTTGTTCTTTCCACCTGTTTTTTAGAATATGGCGCCAAAACGGAAGGACCAACCCTCTGGTAGCAAAACCCCAAATTAAGAATATCTAAAAGCCACTATACCATAGATCTTGACCGCATCCCCTTAGCTGAACAATTTTTTAAGATCGTGGCCACAGAATGTGAATTTGATATTTTCGAATTGCACCATTGGTTAAAACAAACCTATCATGACCGAGATGATCAAATTAACCTATGGGAATCCCTATTTCCCATGTTCATGTTCCCTCAAACTCATCCATTACTTGATTTATTTATGTGGTGCTAGGCTAGGTATAATCCCCTGTAGAGAACTATGGTAGCTCAGAATGGATACATTCTGCTATCCATCACAACTAAAACCATAAATAAAATGCTTCTAATTCCTGAGGATGAGTCTCTTAGCCATTTTTCTGCTGCTCTCCTTATTGATCTATACCATAAGCTTACATTACCCCAAAGAGATCAAACCTTTGAGATATTCCTTCCAGAAGATGCTGAGTTTCCCAAAAAGAACCCTCCATATCTAGCCTCAATGTTCCCAGAAAAAGCTAAACACATTATATATCTAGTTTCTTTCCTGTTAGGTTACCAAATAGGTCAATGGGTAGATGAACCTATTTTGGGTTATATATCCATCTTATCCAAAGAACACAATGCATCATTCATGTATAATTACAGTCATCTTTTGGCAAAAAATATGCATGAACAATTAATGAAAATCACTACTGAGGGTGTATTCAAGTATTCCTCTGTACTAGTTCATATGTTCCTTTTTCAACAAGGAGACATCCTACCAATAACCTTACACAAGAAGGAAGATCAAAAAATAAATTAATCAGATACACAATGGACCTCATTGGTCATGATAAACTCAATTGAGTTTAGATTTTCAAATTTCATTGACTATTTCATTCATCCAGTTGCACAAATTCTTAGTAGCTAGAGTGAACCAAGAATCAGCCTGGAGATAAAAAGAATCTTGCACCTAAGTGACCAATCTAAGACTGGAGGCTGGTATCTTTACCAGAATTACATAGAGATTAGGGTATATGGCTATGAGTTAGATCCATACAAATTGCCTAAATATGCTCAAATGATAATTTTCTCTCTGGAATATATAAGGCAAATGATAACCACTGACGAGCTACATTTTGTTTCAGGGACAAGAAAATCTTAGTTCAAGACCAAGTCCCAAGTTGGACCCTTTATTTGTAATACTAGAGTAGTAAAAATTGAAGTAGATTCAATTCTCAAGCAGATGGGATTTCAACCAAGTTTTACCTAGCCTTATGACCCATTCAACATAATCTCTAATTTAGGGGTGGAACTTAAAGCCACACCTTTTAATCACAATCCAGGACCAGATATTGAGAAATATAGGAATCAAGAATAGTGGGGGAAGAAGTCACTTCAAGAAGAAGAAGAGAAAATTCTACCTCCTTCTACCCTACAGACTCTCACTTCTCAAAGCAAGTAGGAAAAGTGGTTGAGAGAAGAATCACCATCTTTAGCAAAGGGTGCAAAAGAGTGTCATTTATTAGAAGAAACAGAAGACTGTCTCTAAAGTTACCACTATTCAGGGTCTGAAAGAGCCCATACTTATCAATATGGATGATTCATAGGTTTCTACAGGATTAGAGGAAAATGTCCTTAACACTCCATCTTCCTCTTCCGTTCCACAAAATTTATTGGAAATTACACAGTCAAAAGGGGGAAGTGAACAAGAGGAACCAAACATTTTCACTAATTTTCTTGAAATTAATCAAAATAATGAATCTCTAAAGGCCAATGTCTATTCTCAATTCTCAAAGTAGACATCTACTTCACAACATAGATTTTTGACAACATTTGATAGTGAAAAGGGAAGGATGCAAATGGAATTCTTACAGGATCAAGTGCCTTTCCCAAAGGCTTCTTCAGACTCTAAGAAAACCATATTTTCTTTTGACGCAAATCAAATACATCCTATTGCCCAAAAGGACATGCATAAACAGTTTGGGGAGATGCTTTTCTCTACCATGACTAGCACTGCCTTAGCACTGTCAAAGTTGAGAACAAATCTTTCAAATGTGTAGTCACAATTGAAGATAGAGAAGATATCCTCCTTGGCAAAGGATAACAGGGTCAAATCATTAGAATATTTAGTGATCAAGATTTACTATGATCCTAATTATGTTAAAGTTTTAGAGGACATCATCAAGAATAATAATGCAGACATCACAACACTAAGGAAGAAGCTCAAATTGCCTTCTACAAAGGATCCTCAAACAAATGAAATTGAAGAAAGTGAGAAACATAAAGAATAAATGCTTAAACTAATCATTGAGGAGAATATAAAAATAAATAAGATGGAGGTGTTAGGGCCTAGATTTACCTCAGGCTGAAAAGGTAAGCTTCTAGGTCCACATCAAACCATGCTCAACCTCGTAGCTAGCCCTACGAGGACAGGAGAGGGCTCTCTCCGAGTCAATCTCAGCAAAGATAATTAGATGGGATTGAGATGACATGATGTTTACAACTAATATTAAGCTAGGTATGAAGTGCAAGGATTTAATTTGAGTTTTTTGGGGGTTTTTTGTTGGAAAAAGGGAAAGGAAAATTTGGGTCCAGGGATGAGGCCAAATTTTTGCAGAGTTCCGGTTGGGGAAAGGTAGGCAGTAGTTTTGATGCTTTAGATTAAATTAATGGATAGAAAAGACCGCTGAGGAGCTGAAGAGGGCAAGAGGCTATCAAGAATCCTCTTCAAAATGAAGAAAACATTGAGAATTAAGGAAAACTAAAAGATAGAGCACAACCAACTCATGAATTCTACCTTTGTCACTCAAATTTGTTTAATTTCAGAAGAAAAGAGAAGGGAAATGGCATACATAAACATCAATTGAATTACAATTGCATGAATAAAAACACCATCAAAACTCAGAGCCACAAGGATCCCAACAAGTGCTACAAAACCTTGGTCTTTCCTTTGCCAAAAATGCAGAAATCAAATGCACAATGAAGTGCCAAGCAATCCCAAGTGTGCAACCTTAAAAATTACTCAGAAAATACATTATATAGACCATCCTAACCCATTCCCATGCCTCTAGGGGTTGATCTCATCATTCTAGGAGTTGTTTCAACCAATTCTAAACAAGGCACTCAAATCTAGGCAATCAAATAACTTGCCTCTATATGGAAGGAAACTGATTCATTCATTTAATTTTCACTTTTTAGTGAATCAATCCTCTAGAACAAGTAAATATGTACCATAATTACATCATGGTAGATCAAGAATTACATGAAAAAGTGAAACTAGTCAAAACTGGGCGAATTTCTGAGCTGAAGAGTGAAAACGAGGCCAAATTTCTCGATGTGCCGCACCCAAATTCTGTATGCATAACACAACTTTGGAGCTGATTTTGAGGCCCTTCCCAAAGTCCAAATTGAGATCATGATAGCTTGTTGGAGAGACCTGCCTATCGAATTTCCAAAACATGTAGAATTGCTAGATTTTGTGTCCATTTACCCCTTCAAATATCCAATCTCCCAAGGCTGCTTCCTGTGTGTCAAAATAGGGGCAGTGAAGTCATTTTTGAGTGTTTCTTGACCTTTTGAGGGCTCAAAACATGCCCAAATTTCTTGGCCATGAACAAGAAACCATAAGTTTTCATTTCAAATCCAGAAATGCAAAGTTTTTGTGATTTGGAGCTCCCTAGCAAAAGCGAGCGCAACGTGGCGCGACGCATAGGGAGCAAAACCCCGTGTTAAAAATTTCTGTGCATAGCGCCTTTTTGCAGACCCATTTTGAGGGCCTGCTCGGTGTCCAAATTGGGTCTAGGATAGCATGTTGGAAAGGTATTTGAGTCTACTTTCTAAACCAATTATAATTGTTCAATGTTGAGTTCATTTTCCCTATAAGAGATCAAATCTCCCAAAATGGTTCAAAATGTGACAAATGAGGCTGCCTCAAGGAAGAGTATTGTTGCAGTCAACTTTTGAAAGTGTTCCTCAACTCCGAATTGAGCTCAGGATAGTGCATGGGAAAGAAATTTGTGTCTAGGTATCATTTGACTCATCAAGCAAGTCATTTGGCCAACCAAGCTAGGAGAAAACTTGATTTTCCCAAGGTCACTTCAGAGGTGCATCAATTCTCCCGAGGCAACTGTATTTTTGACATTTCTCCAAAACCATGACACTTGTGTAAAACGTGAAGGAGGTTTTTCTTCCTGGTCCTGTTGTGGAAAAAAAAATATCTTAGTTTTCCCAAATTCATTTTTTCTTTCTCAGAAACATCATTAGAGTAAAACCTATCCCGATGTGTGGAATAAGGGATTTGTCGAAATGAAGCGAAATGAAGGGGGATAAGGGGCTTCTAAATTCTTGAGGAAATTTTGAGAATTAGCGAGGGATGTTAGGAAATAGGGGAAAGTGGAATTTCAGAGATTGCGTGAGGGGAAGGGGTCCAAAAAAGGCAAAACACAGACCTAGCCTAGAAAATTCCCAAGTTGTAGCAAGAAACTAGGGTTTGTGCGAAAATGAGGAATTGGGGGATCTTAGTGATGGGTAGTGTTTAATAAGGTACATTAAGGACAGGGGAAGGTGTATGAACATCCGGATACAAGTTTTGTTGATGATTTGACCATCCAAGAGAAATTGTCTTCAAAACCCTAGGAGAGGGAAATGGACCTTACCTAGGCACAACTGAAGCATGAACAAGGCATAAAATAACCCAGTGGAACTTCGCATGATGATGAAAACCCTATGAATGATGGTACACTCTGCTGAATGGTGAGATGAAGCTCTTGGGACAACCATTAGGGTTTGGGAATTTTAAGTATGAGAGTATGGTTTGGTGCAGTTGGGATTTTGGGAAAGGGAACTTAGGATAAGGGATTAGTGATTTAACGGGGTAGTGGAACTTAAGGAATAAGGGAATCAATGAAAAAGCGATAAGGGAGTAAACTTGGTGGCAAAATAGTCATCAAAACCCTGGGCAGCAATTTTTGTTGGAGGAACATGAAATGATAGGTTTCAACTTCTTTAAGCAATCACCATGAAACAAGCAACATGAAGTAAGCACCCAACTTGGATAGAAAATGATAATGGAGGCTCTACCTGACAAATCCATGCATTTTTGGGCGATTTGAGCGATTTGGGCAACTTTTAGCAATTTTTGAACCCTCTGTCTATATGCGCTGCACAGCCAGCCCAATGTTCCATGCCTCACCAATGCGCTGTGCCTGTGTAAAAATGCACTGTGTTTTGGGGCCCAGTGTGCCGCGCCAGTTGTATGCGCCATGCCACCTGCCCAGTGCGCCGCGCCTAGCAATTTAATGCATTTTTTGCCTAATTTCTCACTTGATTGCCCTGCCTTGCTTCTCTTTTACAAATGATTTTTTCAAATGAAGGAATTTCTTATAAACAAAGAACCTTTGAGATTTTAGCTAATGAAACCCACTTTCATAATGTTTGCAGAACTTTGGCACTTTCACTTTTTAAAATAAACTCTGATTTTGTTTCCATTTGATTTGTTGAACTAATGATGAATCTCTTTGTCTATTCTGTAGGGGTGGATGTCATTGGATTTGGAAAAGGTGATCAGGGCTACACCTAAAGGACTTTACAACTGAAACAAATTTGAAAATCACATGATATTTATTACAAAAGATGAAATTTGACGATTTTTCTTCAAAACAGAGTTTTGAAGAAAAGTCATGATCGAGCATTATTACGATGAAATTTTGAAATGAAAACTTATTTCGAACCTCCCTCATGTGCTTGCTGGCATTATTAGCCATTTTGAAGACTAAACTTGTGAAACCCTAGACCTTCTGACTAAAATGACTCTTTGCTGACCACGAGACCAAATAAGACTGTATATGACTTTAAAATTGACTTTGATGAGCAGACACAGACCAGTAGGTATATGACATGAGGGAGATGAGTGACAAGACCCTTCCATCAGAAGATTGATGCTCCTAATGGAATGAAAATGACTAAACATGAATGAGACCCCTAAAAATGAAATGAAACAAAAGAGATTTTGATCTCTGATGGAGGGCTGAAGAGACTGACTCTAACAGGAGGAACATATAGAAACTTTGCTCAAGGAAAAGGAACAGTCTACACAAGTGTCCATAGCTCCAATCATATCTATACTAATCACACTCGTAGGGATAGTAGGGGAATTAACATCAACAACAGTAGAGTCTACATCAATGAAAGGTGATCTAACTAGAGTCATACAGAAGATGTGTCTCCAGAGATAGGAAAATGAAAAGCTTTAGAAGAAATTCAAAAATCTGGAGACACACAAGATAAAGAATAATACTCTTTATGTTGAATAAATGCGGAAGACCCGCATATTCACAGGGAGGATTGGAGAGTTGGATAATGAGTCACTAATGGCTCATACCTTGGCCCAAGAAAAGGAAAACATTTGGGAAGATATAAGTCAAGTTATAACTAAATTTTGGTCCTCCATACAAATTAAGTTACAGATATGATTAAGGTGTTGAATTCAAAAACTAGTGCTGAATTAGAAGAGGTTTAGATTGTAGATAAGACAAAAACCATTCTTGAGATTAAGAAAATTTTGCAGAAGAAAAATCTCATGACTCAATTCGAGAAAAAGTGCTAGACTTTGAAAACTGTTGTCCAGAGTTTTCACTTTAAGTTGAACTTGCTCAACCAAAGAGGTTTTCCTGGATTAACGCAAAGCGCTAAAATTGTTTATGCGGTGATTATATGTGGTGATATATGTTACAGTGGTAACATGTTATCAGCATTCGTCTCAGAATCATTTTTTTAGCAGCAAAAGTTTTTCTTTCCCTCCACAAAAGCACATTCGTTTTGCCATTAGAAGTATTTCTCTATCAGCAGAAGTAATTTTTTTTACAAGATGCATTCAATCATCTCTATGGTAGGAATAGTTCTCACTGGCAAGGAGAACTATCCTGAATGGTCCTGGATGATACAACACACCCTCATCTTCAATGAGTTGTGGAAAGGAGTGTGTGTCGAAGAAGGAGATAGTGACCCAGAAAAGCCTACATTAGACAAAGAGCTCGCCATCTGGGAAAACAAGAACAACAAAGCGTATGCATTAATCAAAGAATCTGTAAATAAGGAGGTGAGTCGCCACATTTCATCATATTCAACTGCCTTTGAAGCTTTACAAAAGCTGAAACAACTCTATGACTCATATTCTCCACTTGAAGTCATCCAACTTATGATTAAACTCTTCACTCTTGAACTACAAAATAATGATCCTCTTGCTCTTGCATCTGAAATAAAGTCTATAATGCATGATATCAAATCCACTAAAGTTGAGCTGGATATCTCTCTTATTGCTTTTCTCAAGGCACTTTATCCTACATACTCCAATTATCTTGAGTCTTTGCAAGAAAATGGAAATCTCAAAGATATAACCTTTGACTCTCTTGCGAAAAAGTTAGCTGAAAGAGAAAAATCCTTTGGAAAGAAGATAGCCCCTGAATCTTCTGAAGAGACTGTATGCCTCGCTCATAAATAAAAGTATCCTGCTCAAGATTCTACAAGAGGAAGAGGTGGACGAAGAGGAAAAGGAAGATATTTCGAAGGCAAGGGGGGCAGGCATTCTCAAGGAGAAAAGGTAGATTTACATTGTATTCACTACAAAATAAATGGATCACATGATGCCTCTACATGCAAGCTACCATGGGACAAAATTGAGCAGAGAAGAAACCAACAGAAAGGTAAAATTGATGATACAGACAAAGGTAAAGCACCTGAATCCGCTCATTATGTTGAGGCACAATGTAACATTTGAGTAAATGAAGATTTGTTTAATACTTCACTTTCTTCCTGGAAAAATGATTGGCTACTTGATTCAGGAGCAACCTATCACATGACTCATATAAAAGATTTTTTTGAAGATTTCACTGACAATGTTGATGGAGTAGTATACTTTGCATATCAGTCAAAAATCAAGCCATCAGGGCTTGGCACAATCAAGCTTAAACTGCCTGGTCTCCCAGACTTTCTTCTTGATCATGTTTTATATCTCCCACAGCTCAAGAGAAACTTGTTGTCCTTAGTCCACATCCGCCAGCAAGGTCACTCCATTCATATGTTTGATGGCAAGCTTGAGGTAAGAAAAGCATCTGATCACTCACTTGTCAGGGGAATAGAAGAAGAAAGACTTCTCAAACTCCAAGGAACATCTGCTCATAAACAACATTTCTCATATATTACTCATCATGAAGAAGGTACACTTCCATCAAGTTTATTATAGCATGCTAGATTTGGACATTTAAACTATGACAATCTCTGTTTATTGAAGAAAAATGGTGTGGCTGGTTTGCCTACAATTCCTAGAAAACTTAAGCAATGTGATGCTTGCATTCTAGGAAAGCATAGCAAACAATCATTTCATGACTCACATTCAAGAGCACATAGGAAGCTTGAACTTATTCATTCAGATTTATGTGGGCCAATGCCTGTTCCTTCTACAAATGGAAATAAATATATCATGACATTTATTAATGACTACACCAGAATGTGTTGGGTTTATTTATTGAAGAACAAAACTGATGCTTTTCAAACATTCAAGAATTTTCATAAATGGAATGAAAATGATGCACAATCTCATATTGGGTCTATTCGCACTAATACTGGAAAAAAATACACATCAAATGAATTTGAAAACTATCTTCGCCAACATGGGATCAAACATCAAACAATTGTGCCTTATAATCCCCAACAGAATGGTGTAGCTGAAAGAATGAATAAAACAATCTTGAATATGGTACGATCCATGCTCTTCTTCAAAAATGTAAAGATAATGTTTTGGGCTGATGCTGTTCTATGTGCTACATATATAAAGAATAGAT
>APFE030020337.1:117792-138792 GCA_000404065.3 Pinus taeda | reverse complement strand
TTGGGGACAAAAATTGAAGTATTTTTCTGTGGGACAAAGATAAATTTTTTCCTTTAAGGTGAATAAGAGAATAGTAGGTTAAAATATTTCACCTGTCAACTTCACAAACCAAAATTTCTCCTTCAAGACATACCATGTCTCATTTTGACTCTGAAATTATCTCTCCATTATATAATCCAGAGAGAATGGTTAGAGAAGAATCTTTAGGAAGGATACCTGAGGCTTCTACCTCTTCTTCTATACCCTTACAACCTAAAGTTATTTTAGTTTCTCATCCCTTTAGATCTGTTCCATCTCCATTAGATTTGGCTCATTTAAAACCAAGGGTTTTAGAAGTACTATCCAAAGGTGTTGATTTGCAGTCAGCTCTTTTAGTCCATTCATTGGAATCATATAAAATCCCTAAAATATTTTCAAATTCACCCAAGTCAGAAGAAGAATTAGATGTACATTTATCGGATTTAAAACATACTGATTTTATCTCCCCCACTCATTATACATTTCCATCTACTTTTTCCCATCCCGAGGAAACTTTTTATGTATATTAAATCCTTTGTTTGAAGATAAAGAAGAAGTTGAAACAGAGGTTTATAAGTTAGTTATCAAAACACATTTTAAAACGTTTATAGAGTCCTCTACCCTCTTTTCCTCCTCCTACTTTTACACCTCCATCTTCACCTACAGCTTCATTATCCTCTACCTCATAATCTACCACATCTTCTACTGATTCATCTTCATCTTCAACTATGGCTGCTTTTCAACCTATTATTCAAGCTAGACATGCTACTTTACATCTTCCTAATGTACTCAATAATTATCCTGATGGGTATTTAAAACACATATCAAGGTTCAATGGAGAAACTAGTTTGTCTGTGGATTCAATAAACTTTATCATAAGATGCCACCTAACTATAAACCACCAGTACAAACATCCAAAGTTAGATTTTATAAAGCATTTGAAGATGATTTTTTAGTTCTGATTACGGAAAGGACATCTGATACCCTAGAATACATGAAAACAAATGCTATAGAAGTTGAAGCCAATAGGTCAGCATCAACTAAACCTAAAGCTAAGGAAAAGAAAGTTGAAAGGAAAATGAAAGGTAAGGAAGAAGGTTCTTCCTCAAAAACTAAAAATGAAGATCAAAATATAGATGAAATCACTTCATTACTTAGAAACCTTTCAAATAGATTTACAAAAATAGAAACTCAGCCTAGAACAATTCAACAAACTGGTGCTAGATCTCAAATTCAATTCAGGAGAGCTCCCCAAAGCCAAATCGTACAAAGACCAAATACTAATCAACAAATTCAACCTCCATTGATGATTGATGGTCAACAACCTGAAGACACTAGCGCTTTGATTACTGAGGATATAAATAATATTGATCATTCATCTGTACAAAATTATATTGTCTATGTTCCTTTAAATTAGTCTTCTCAAGAAGATCAAGAAGCCTCACAAGTTTCAAAGTATTGGGCCTTTTCTGAATTTTTTAATTGCAAAACTGAATAGGAGATATTACTTAAGACCCAGGTTAGGGCTTGGTAGATCTCCCAAAGATCCCATTGTAAATGAAACACAAATCAAAACTACCAATTCTCAAACAACAACAATTTAACCATTGAATCAATCAAGTGAAGCAACTTCAATTAATAAAATTGCTTTAATCACATTCAATGTTGAAAAGGAATTAGAAAGAGTTAAAATACCCATTCCTTTATCTAAACTTTCAAAGAATACAGGATACAAAAACCAGGTTTCTAAATGGTTCCAGTCATCTAGTGTTGATGTTAAAGGATATGTAATAGGTTTACAAGATAAAAAGGCTTCAATAGTCTTTGGTCCCAACTCAGATATGATTGATGAAAATGTACCACCTTTATATGTGACTCTAAAGGTTCATGATTTTTGTTATATAACTTCTTGTTAGATTTTGGAGCCTATCATAATCTGATGCCAAAGGTTTTAATGGACCAACTTGATTTAGATATTAACAAAATTATCATGATATTTACACTTTTGACTCCAAGAAAGTACCTTGTCTTGGACTTATAAATGATCTAGTGGTCACTTTAGCTCAAATTCATGTTAAGGGTGTAGTTTTAGTCATTGCAGTCACTGATATCCCTCCTAAATTTTGCATTTTATTATCAAGATCCTGTTGTGCCAAATTAGGAGGAAGTCTTCAAATGGACATGTCTTATGCTACTATTCCTGTATATGGGGGTGAACATCTCAGATTATACAGAGAAGTAAGATTCATGAATGTGAGTCGTCTCATTTATGCAGTGGATCAATACTTTGGATGTTTTTAATTATCATCAAATAATTCACAAAACACTCAGCTTAGTATTGAAAACATTGTAGACAAGCCAGAAACCATCAAGGCTGATATTTGGAGATTATAATTTGACGGTTTTTTCTCAAAGGAAGGAGCTGGAGCTGGAATTGTATTAATTTCACTAGACAAAGAGAATATTAATCAATCCTATAAACTTGAATTTGATGTGACAAATAATGTTGCAGAGTATGAAGCCTTCTTGCTAGGATTGGAATTAACCAAAAGTCTTAAAGTGCATAATTTAAGTGTATTCAGTGACTCAAAACTCATTGTCAAACAAGTAAGGAATCTTTTTCAAACCAAGCAACTTAGAATTAGATCTTATAGGAATGAAGTGTGGGATTCAGTGGATAATTTCTTTCAAGCATTTAACATCACTTCTATTCTTAGGGATAAAAATATTCATGCTGATTCTTTAGCTATTTCAACCAATTCTTTTCAAATTCCCGATCAAATGCTTGTCCAATATCAAATTAAATTTAAGTATAGACCATAAATTCCTGACAATCTTAAACATTGGAAAATATTTGATGATGATGAGCAATTAAAATCCTTTTTTCAAGTAATTTATGAATTTTTAGCTTTGCAAACTGAAGAAGAACAACTAGATAACAATGAGTTGAATAAGGAAAGTCAAGATTCTCAATTTCACTCAAAATTTGGTGATCACAATATTATTCACTTTTCCAAAAATTTCATTCCTAAGGGATTGGTCCCTCTTGAAAAGAGGTTTGACAAAATGGTGTCCCTAAAAATCCATTATCAAATTCACCAGAAGAAGGTATAGAGGAATGTTATATTGGAACTTTAGAAGAAATCAGAAATATTACGATCTCTGTATCCTTACCAGTGGAAGTGAAAGATAAATATTTAGCTCTCCTTAAATCTTATAAATATGTTTTTTCTTGGTATTATAGTGAGTTGAAGACATATTATACATCTCTCATTGAGCATAAAATCCATTTAAAACCATAAGCTAAACATTTTAAGAAAAACTTAAGGAGAATGAATCATGTCCTTCTTCCTATCATTGAAAAAGAACTTAAAAAGGTACTTGATGTGAGGATTATAGTTCCATTGAGATATTCCTATTGGGTAGCTAATTTTGTTCTAGTAAGAAATAAAAATGGTGAAATGAGACTATCTTTGGATTTCAGGAACTTGAACAAATCTTCTTTGAAATATAATTATCCATTACCAAAGATGGAGAAATTGCTTCAAAAAGTTTCAGGTGCTAATAGAATTATAAATATATATATTATATACTATATATATATAATATATTTTATATTAATATATATATATATATATATATATATAATATAGTATATATAATAATTATTATTTATTTATTTATTTCTGGATACAATCAGATTCAATGGTGAGCCCAAAAAATAGAAAAAATACAACATTCAGAACTCCTTGAGCTACATTTATGTATGCAATGATGCCTTTCAGATTAACCAACATTGGAGCTACCTTTCAAAGAGCTATGCATTTAGCATTTGTAGGTAAGAAAAATAAATTGTTGTCGTTTATCTTTGATGATTTAACTATTTTTTCTAATTCTAATAAATAATATTTAAAGCAATTGAGGAAATCTTTTGACAGGTGCAGGAAGTTTGGGATTTCTCTTAATCCCAAAAAGTCCTTGTTTGCACACAAGGAAGGAAAATTTCTTGGCCATATTATTTCCAAGGAAGGAGTAATCATTGATCTTAAAAGAGTTTCAGCTATACAAGCACTTTCATTACCAAGAAATAAAAAGGAAATTTAGGTTTTTCTTGGGAAAATAATTTCTTTAAGGTTTATAACTAATTATGCTGAAATAGTTAAGGATATCACTAATATGTTAAGGAATAATCACGATGTTAAATGGACCATTCCAGCAAGATATTCTTTTGATTATATTAAAAAGGCCATTTTACAAGCTACCATACTAGCCAGTCCAAAATATTATGAACCATTTAACATCTTTTCCATTGCTTCTAAAACTACCATAGCTGTTGTTCTTTTACAAAAGAATGAGGATGGAGATGACCAGCATATTGTCTTTTTCAGTAAATTCATGAGGGACGTTGAACTTAAATATGATATCATTGAAAAATAGGCCTATTTCTTAGTCCAAGATCTAAAATATTTTAGAGTTTATGTCCTTTCATTCTTCCATTATTTCCCATGTTCGTAATAGTGCTGTTAAAACTGTGTTAACTCAACCAAGATATTGGAATTTGACCTTATTATCAAAACTACAAAGTTAGTAAAAGGTCAAGGATTGGCTAAACTCTTAGCTGAGTCAAATTTTAAAGTATTAGGAATTTATTCTATTTTTGAAACTCCAGTAGAGAAGAATCAACAAGAATATTATTATTCAATAGAGAAGAATCAACAAGAATATTATTATTCAATAGAGAAGAATCGACAAGAATCTTCATCTTCAATCGAATAAACTCTGATTGATATTGATGAGAATTTTTTGTTATCTGATTGGTACACTGATATTGTGCATTTTCTTAGAGATTTTGAGTGTCCATCTAAATAATTTACAAAGAATCAATGTAAAACACTGAAGTTCAAGGCCATAAAATATTGTATTATCAATGCAAATCTAGATTGGAAGGATCCACTCATCATCCTTTTACTTTTCTAGCTAGAAAGTGAGAAATACGGAATCATTGATCTATTTCATTCAAGTATTTGTGTAGGACACTATGCTTGGAGGGCTACAACATATAAGATTTTAAGAGTATAATTTTATTGGCCCACATTGTTTGCACAAGTAGGATCAAATGTTAGAAGTTGTACCCAATATCAAATGTTTGTTGGAAAATAGAGATTAACAACACTTCCTATAGTTATAATACTAGTTCAAGCACCTTTCTTACAAAGGGGATTGGATTCATTGGAGAAATTCAGCCACCATCAAGTAGCCAACACAGATGGATATTGATTGCCACAGATTACTTTACCAAATGGGTAGAGGAAATTCCAATTAGAAATGAAATTGACATTGTAGTTATTAAATTTATTGAAGAGAATATACTGTCCAGGATTGGATGCCCCAAAAAGATAGTTACAGATAATGCAGGAACATTCAGAAATGTCAAGATGATTCATTTTTTTTAGAAATATCAAATTTTGTTGTGTCATTCTACCCCTTACTATCCACAAGGAAATGGAATGGTAGAGTCATCAAACAAGAGTTTGGTTAAAGTCATTAAGAAAAACATAGAAGACCACAAAAGGAGTATAGAAAGCCATCTCATATATGTAGTTTGGGAAAACAGGGTCTCTCTAAAGAGATCAACAGGTAAATCTCATTTTCAACTTGTTTATGGCAAGGAAGCCATATTTCCTACACATCTAGCTTTTCCTGTCATGGGGTTTTTACAAGAAGCAAATGAAGAGCCTGATGATTTTTCCAGAAGAATAAATTAGATTATAGAACTCAATGAAAACATAGATGAAGTTCATTATAAGCTTCAAAAATATCAGAACAAAACGAAAATCTTGTTTCATAGAAAGGCTAGAGAAAGAGATTTTAAAGAAGGAGATTTAGTGTTAAGATGGGATGCTAGGAGAGAAGATAAATGGAAACATGCAAAGTTTGATAATATCTGGTTCAGACCTTTTAGCATTGTAGAGGTTAAAGGCAACAAAATGTTTATCATGCAGAAATTGGAAGGACAAGATTCCTCATTGCCTGTCAATGGGTAATACTTGAAGAATTATATTCAATATTGAGGATTTCCTCATTCATTAATCATTTGTACATCACTAAAGTGTTTTACTTTACAAGAAGTGTGTAATTGTTTTCAATAGGGACTCCATTAGCCCGAGGAGAAGGAACATGCATCTGCAAGTTCTCTGCCTCCTACAGGAAGAAGTAGTCCCCAGTTGGAGCCGATGTTGTAACATGTTTGATTTTGATAAGTTAGTTTTTGTTTATAAAAGAGGGTACAAAAAAATAGAATAAAAATGAAAATGAAATAGTAAAAAAAATATGAAATGAAACCCCATCAAAATAATTTTTTTGGATAAGTGAGAAAATTTAAATTCCAATAGAAAAGAGTAAAACTACATTGCAAATAAACAAGAGTTTTGTGTGCATCTTGTTTAAAATGCCACAACCTAATGTTTTGATTTGAATCATATAGCTTAACCATGATCAAATCATTTAAATTTATGTCTCTATATTACTGAATAAGTTCACTAAATTTTTTAATCTTGGTAGAACATGATTAGATAGGATATAACAGAATAAAATTTGGCCTGATATGCTCAAAACTTGGCCAAATGATGTATTAGAATAAGGTTAGAATATAATTAGGGAAAATAAATCATTACTAGATCAAATGGGGAAATTCATAGATAATTTTTTCTTTAATTAGGGTTAATTACCTTTTATAGGTGATTAATATTGTATAAAAATATATATATAATGTTTAGTTTAAAGTCATAAAATGAAAATATCATTTTTTCATGAAGTGTTATCAAGTGGATACTTTTCAACGACGATCCTCTTCGCTACCCAGATCAATGGTGGGGAAGCCATTTTGCACCTTGTTCTAACTTTTCATGCTAACGACAAGGGGGAGTTTGAAAAGTGGATTCCTTTTCAGCAGGCCCATTGCAACGTGTCATCTCCTCATTACTTTGCACCCGCCCTCCCGCTAAATACCACTTACCACTACCCCCCCTGAAATCTACTTATCCCATCTCATCTATACATCACTCCACGAATGGTTATTTCCATTTCCCATGCCTTATTCCCGCTAATTTTTTTCCTCCACGTGTCCCTACCCATTTTGCTATCCGTTGTTGTCTACCTATTCCGGATATCCATTGTAATCCTATATGTTCCACCTATCTATTACTAGATTCCCGTTGGACATCAACGCACACTAGTCCCATTTGGTAATAATTTTATCCTAATGGTTATTCAGTATGCCATTATAAATAACCCCTTATCCCCTTCGTACGATTTCCCTAATTTTGTTTCAATTGTCTATTTACAGGTTTTCAAGATGGACCAAATTCTGCATTTACTTTTGTGGTCATAACCAAACTCACCGTTCTTCATAGAGAATACTGTCTGTTAGGTATTCCTACTATCAGCCTTCTGTTGTTCTTTCCACCTGTATTTTAGAATATGGCACCAAAAATAAAGGACGAGTCCTCTGGTAGCAAAACCCCAGCTCAGGAAAATACAAAAGCAATCGATACCCAAGATCTTGACCACATCCCCTTAGCTGAGCATTTTTTAAGATCGTGGACACAAAGTGAGAATTTGATATTTTTTAATTGCACCATTGGTTAAAACAAACCTATCAGGGTTGAGAGGATGAAACTAACCGATGGGAATCCCTATTTCCCATGTTCATGTTCCCTCAAACTCATCCATTCCCTAATTTTGTTATGTGGTGTCAAGCTAGGTATAATACCCTGTGGAGAACTATGATAGCTCAAAATGAAGACATTCTGATATCCATCACACCTAAAACCATAAACAAAATGCTTTTGATTCTTGAGAATTATTACCTTAGCCATTGTTTTGTTGTTGTCCTCATGGATCTATACCGTAAGCTTACATTCCCCAAAAGAGATCAAATTTTTGATATCTTTCTTCCAGAAGATGCTAAGCTTCCCAAAAAGGTTCCTCCATATCAAGCCTCAATGTTCCAAGAAAACACTAAACACATTATCTCTCTATTTTCTTTCCTAGGTTACTAGGCAAACCAATGGGTAGATGAGCCTATTCTAGGTTATCTATCCATCTTCTCCAAAGAACACAAGCCAACATTCATTTATAATTACAGTCAATTTTTGGTTGAAAATATGCATGAACAATTAATGAAAATCACTACTGAGGGTGTATTCAAGTATTCTTCTATGCTAGTTCATATGTTCTTTTTTCAACAAGGAGACATGCTACCAATAACCCTACACAAGCAGGATGATCAACAAATAAATAAATTAGTTACATAGTGGACCTCATTAGTTAGGAGAAACTCGACTAAGCTAAAATTTTTAGATTTCGCTGATTGTTTCATTCATCCAATTGCAGAGATTCTTAGCAGCGAGAGTGAACAAAGAATCAACCTGGAGATAAAAAGAATCCTGCACCTAAGTGACCAAGCTAATACTAGAGACTGGTACCTTTACCAAAATTACATAGATATTTGGGTATATGGTTGTGAGTCAGGTCCATAAAAATTGCCTAAATATGTTCCAATGAGAATTTTCTCTCTGGAATATATAAGGCAAATGATCAACATGGAAGAGCTACATTTTTTTCAGGGAAAGGAAAATCTCAGTTCAAGATCAAGTCTCAATTGGCACCCTTTATTTGTAATACCAGAGTAGCAAGAATTGAAACAAATTGAATTCTAAAGTAGATGGGATTTCAACCAAGTTTCACCTGGTGTTATGAACCATTCAACATAATATATAATTTAAGGGTGGAACACAAAACCACACCTTATAATCGTACTCCAAGACCAGAGATTGAGAAATATAGAAATCAAGAACAGTGGGAGGATAACACACTTCAGGAAGTAGAAGAGAAAATTATACCTCCTTCTACCCTCTAGACTCCCACTTCTCAAAGCAAGAAGGAAAAGAGACCTAGAGAAGAATCATCATCATCATCAAAGGGTGCAAAAGTGTTTTTAATTTATCAGAAGAAACATAAGACTGGCTCTAAACTTACCACTTTTCAAGGTCAAAAAGAGCCCATAATTATCAATCTGGATGATTCATAGGTTTCTACACAATTAGAGGAAATTGTCCTTAAAACTCCATCTTCCTCTTCAGTTTCATAGAATTTATTGGAAATTACACAGTCAATAGGATAAATTGAACAATAGGAACCAAACATTTTCACTAGTTTTCTTGAAGTTAAGAAAAAGAATGAATCTCTGAAGGCCAATGTCTATGCTCAATTCTAGAAGTAGAAATCTAATTCATAGCATAGATTATTGACAACATTTAATAGTGAAAAGGGAAGGATGAAAATGGAATCCATACTGGCTCAAGTGCCTTTTCCAAAGGCTTCTTCAGACTATAAGAAACCCATATTTTATTTTGATGCAAATCAAATACATCCTATTGACCAAATGGACATGCATAGACACTCTAGGGAGATGCTTTTCTCTATGATGACTAACACTACCATGGCACCGTCAAAGTTGAGAACAACTCTTTCAAATGTGTAGTGAAAGTTGAAGATAGAGAATATATCCTCGTTGGCAATGAATAACAGGGTCAAATCATTAGAATATTTAGTAATGAAGATTGGATATGATCCTATTGATGTTAAAGCTGCAGAGGAAATCATCAAGAAGAAAAACGCAGACATCACAACATTAAGGAAGCAGCTCAAATTACCTTGTATAGAGGATCCTCAAATGAAGGAAATTCAAGAAAATGAGAAAAAGAAAGAAGAAATGCTCAAAATAATCATTGAGAAGAATATACAAATAAAGAAGATAGAGTAAAAGATAGAAACTTTTCTCAAGGAAAAATAATAGTCTACACAAGTGTCCATATATCCAATCACATATATACTAGTCAAAGTGACAGGGACAGGAGGGGAATCGACATTAGCAACATTTCATTCTACATCAATGACAAGTGATATAAATAGTCATATAGGATCTATCTCTCTAGAGACAAGAAAATGAATAGCTTCAGAAGAAATTCAAAAATATGCAGACACAAAATATAAAGAATGATACTCTTTATGTTGAAGAAATGTAGAAGACACACAAATTAACAAGGAGGATTGAAGAGTTGGAGAACGAGTCACTAATGGTTCAGACCTTAGTCCAAGACAAGGAAACATTTGGGTAGATATAAGTCAAGCTATCGCTAAGGTTTGGCCCTCCATACAAGTATTTTTGAACAGGAAGAGCTTATTAGTAGATGCCATACAATTATGGCAGAAGTTAGAGAAGCCCTTAAGAATAAACCAAATGAAGCTACATATATGAGTTAGGTGTTGAATTCGAAAACCAAGGCCGAATTAGAAAAGATTCAGATTGTAGATAGGACATAAACCATTCTTGAGATTAAGAAAGTTTTGCGGAGGAAAAATCTCATGACTCAATTGGAGACAAAGTGCCATACTTTGAAAAATGTTGTCTAGAGGTTTCATTTTAAGTTCAACTTGCTCAACCAAAGAGGATTTCCAGGATTAGTGGCACCTAATGATAGATTGATGATTTTGGAGGAATATTGCCAAAAAATTTATACAATTCCAATTGATAAAGATAAATTTGTAGGTATCAAAGGTGATCTTACAAGGAAATAATTCTTAAAGGCTTTGAACTTTGATTTAATGATCAAGCATGAAATTAAACATATCTTTGTTAATAAACCTACAGTTGAAAAGTATACTGAGGTGGATGAAGTCTACAGGAAATTAATTAATCTTTCTAAACCAAGTGAAGATAGATGGTATCACTTATGTCAAATCATTGAGTAGCTTTCATTACCATTGGATAGACAATGAGGTAGCACATTTTGGGGGCCAGATCATCAACAACTTCCTTGAAGATAGTGCCAACAGCTTCTTAGTTTTTGGATTCCTATATTTTTGTACTATTTCTATATTTTGTTAAAGGATCTTTCTAGAAAATCAATATTTGGTATAAATAACTCTTCCTTCAAGTTATGATGGGTTTAAACCTTAGATGAGATTTTCAAAGTAGAATTGTAATCAAAATGGAGATTTTCTTCAAATTAATGAAAGGATTTTGGATTTGCCTCAAATAGTTTGTCTCCTTGTGAGTCTTTCGCATGTTTTGATTTCATTATGTTATTCTTCATGTATTTAAGTTATAATGGAGAACCTTGGGTAAGATTAAACTGAATGCTAGTTTATCTGAAATCCCTGGTGAAGTTGTCATCAATAATTAGAGATTATTTTATAGAACTGTATGCTATTATTAACTCCTATATATCTATAAATTGTCATACCCATCTTTATAAAATTAAATACATTTTGTTGAGAAGGTAAACATTATTTACCTGCACTGTGTCTTATAATTAACTAAATTCTCAGTTTGAATATTTAGTAAGTTATAACCCTTTCAACTCTTCTATTCATTAAGCTAAAAATCAATTAATTGTTTATAGATAAAATAACAACCCTTTCATTAAATTCAACATTCTTAAGGTTTAAGAACCTGTCATTAACTCTTCATAACATTGGTCATCCAAAAAGCCTTAAAACAATAAAACATTTTAGATGCTCTGGCATGATTAATTAACCTAGAATTATCTCAGAGGACAACAGATCCCACAGAAGGTGATGTCCATAGCACGTTGAAAAGATACACTTGTGTTTACAAGCCAAAATGACATTCTTCTATAAATGAACATACCCCATGTCGTACGAAAAGTAGTTTTGAGTTTGTCAGGTTCTGCTACCAGGACTTGGCTATATCCAAAAAATTCGTCAAAGAGAGAAAACATTTTGGCTTCATATACTCTCTGCAAGATATGATCCATATATGACACATGGTAGTCTTTGTTCGAGGCCCTCTTAAGGTTTTAGAAATCTATGCACAAGTGGATCTCCCTAACTTCTTCCTTACAAGAACTAAATTTGAAACCAACGTAGAATAATGAACCTTGTATATGACTTGAGCATCCAACAACTTAGTCAATTCTTTCTATATGAGGGGTTCAAGTGACGGATGAAATTTTCTTAGTTTCTGTTGAAACGAATTGAACCCTTCTTTGATTGGAATGATGGTTGGATTATTCATGTGTCTGATGTTTTAAAATCATTGTATGCACACACAAATACATCCCTCTATTGTATGGACAAGCAGATAAAGGATTGATGCTCCTCTGGTGTGCAACATTTACCAAGATTTAAGAGCTTCAAATCTTTTTCTATTCCCAAGTTGATATGTTTGTGCATTAGTGTGGAACTATGGGTTTTGGTGTTCTTGGGCCCTTTGAAGTAGTTCTACAAGCCATAGTGTTTTTCAAGTAATACCACACCCTTGCGGATGAGGTTTCCTTTACTGTCATTAGGTGTGTCTTGCAAAGACTGCTTGTGCACATCTTCATCTATGGCTACGTCTTTGAAAATGTCAACATTGGCCACAAAGTGTAGTATTTGTTCATCATCATAAAAAATGTGTAAATTAGCTAGGTTGTCAGGGATAGATGGCTTATACAAAATCTCAATAGTAAATCTATCCTTAAGCATTGTCATCCTAGCAGCTACATTTTCTAGAGCATCTACAACTTCATTGTGCGTTCTTGGTACGCATATGATATTAAAATCTTGAAAATTAGAAATAAGCTATCATACCTCTTGCTGGTAACCTTTAAGACAAGGTGAGACACAGTTTATGGTGTTACATACCTAACGTACCACAATCTATGAATCACCTACCACTTTAAGCATAGTGACATTGAAGTTGAGGACTTTACACAAATCCAGGATGAGTGCTTCATATTCAGTAGTGTTGGTTGTGCACTCGAACTCCAAGTGACTTGAGACTAAATTCTTTCTTCTCCTTGGGTCGATCAAAACACACATAGCTCCAAAGCCATCCTCTGTTTTCGATCTGTCAAAATAAAGAGTCCACAAATCATCTGTACAAGCACCACTTGCCACTCCATTACTACTAACACTACTGTTACTACTATTACAAAGTATTGTACAAGTTTCATTTTCAATAGTTAGGCAAGGAAGGAGACCCAATTTTGTATCTAGTGGAGTTAGGCTTGGATCTACAAGATAACAACCCATTTTCATTTCTAAAAAGAAATTTCTGAATAAAAGTTCTCTGAAATCCAATGATTCATTCTAACCATTGAAGGGAGTAAGGTTGTGATTCATATACCTCTCAAACAACACTCAAATATGGTTGCTTATGCCTAATACAAAAGCCATAAATTTGATCAGTCTGTACCAAAATATCCTTGCAACTAGTTGGACCAGTCTCTACTGAGCAGTAAGCCATAGGCTTCTGGTATATCCACTATTGCAATGTTGATGCACTCGTGAACTCGTCTATCATACAATAACTGGATGATCACATCCTAGAGTTCACCAATGGATGGTACACATGTTCGATCATTTTGGGTGATCTCTATGGCTATACTGCTCCATTTTGCATTGATCCTTTTAGCAATGGAGAGTGGCATGAAATTGATTGATGCGCCCGAGTCAACCAAATAGGTGTGGACATTGAAGTTGAAAATTTTGAAACATAACAAAAATGGTGGGCAGAGCGAGTTCACTTCTTCTCAGCGAAGTGCATTGAGTACAGATGTGAGTGATCTAAGAGACTTACCTAATCCTTTCTAGAAGAGGCAGCATTGTCTATGGAGGTTCTCCCCATCGCACACAAAAAAATATCCCGCTGACCTGTGAATTTGTTGAGTTCATATAGAGAGATGTTCACATGGGTCTTCTTCATGTCTTCGACAATATTGTAGTCCAAAGTGGGAAGGCTGACCAAGCTTTCCAGGGGAATAGTTGTGTTTTTGTTGTCCGGTGGCATTTTCAGAAGTGAGATGCTCATGGACATATCTTTCGTTGGAGATGTCTTCCCAAACTTGTTTTGTGTTTTCGGTGTTGAGGGTACTGGTGGGTCAACTTTTCTGAACATTTTCTTGAATTTCTCTTTCAGTACGTCAATCATAGTAGGATCCCATTGACTTCTTAAGTTGTATCGACCATTCTACTTTACGACATCCTTCTCAGTGGTTGTCTTCTTCTTGGAAACATTTAGACATGGATACATGTTAACCACATGCCTAAAACTCAAACCTTCATCAAACACAACATCCTCTTTATCATCTTCATCTTCCAGCAGAACCTCCTCTCTAGAATTAAGATGATCATTCATTATTGAAGCCACAAAGCCCACAACTTGGTTCCAATCTGTCAGGTCTTCTCTGAGTGTCATGGTTGGTGGAAATCACAAACATTGTCCTTACCAAGTTGTTCCGCTTGGAATACAACATTTGAACTCTGCAAAAATTTAGTTGGGTGACTGTTGTTGGTACTTGATGTCCCATTCTTTCTACGTGCAAAATCGGAAGGTCTGCTACTCACTGCTATCTCATTTGTACGTTGCTTGAGTTTTTCCACTTTAGTTGTCAAGGACTTAAGGAGATGAGTAACGGTCTCAATTTCATTTGTTTCTTTTTCCTTTACCTTACTCACAACAACTTGGGACTTCTTGCCTGCATATTTGGAGTCCTTCACTGATTTTTCATTTATAATGAGTCGAATCGTGCATAGGTCCATTTCCACATCAATTGCCTCTTGGCAATTTTCAAAGAGTGTTGGCTTCATAGCTCACTTGATGAACCACACAATACTGGCCAGCAGTGCAGATGTGTAGTAGTTGACTGTAATGGAGTCATGAGGTTTAGTATCTGCAATGAACTTATTCATGATACGATTAAACCTTCTATTAGCCTCATGCTCATAGCAGGTATTCATCTTTCATGGATCAACATTTTTACATGCCAAATATGTCATACTTTGCAGGCTGCAATATTCCATATTTGCTACTGAGGCCAAATAAGTGTCCATGAGAGTGTGCTACTCTAAGTGCCTCTGCTATATTCCAATTTTGATGAGTTATTCCATTTTTTGAATAATTTTCAGTTAAAGGGAGGTCCAAACAGCTTAATCTTGGTCTCCCTAGGTTTCCATTTCCTATTGTAGAATATAGAGAATAATTATCTGTCCAAACAGCTTAATATTGGCAGATTCTTAGATAGGTAGAGAAGCAAGGGTGCTCAACAGCCTAATATGAGCCCTTGGATGAAATAAGTATAGATGTAGATAGGAGGACAATAAAAAAGAAAAAGTTGAAAAGCTGGGTTTGCTAGCTCAAGTGCACCCAAACCAAAAGAAGAAAAAATGCTAGGTAAAGTAGGCTGGGTAAGTAGTTTTGTGGTTGTAGAAATCAAGCTATGTGATCCATTTCATGTTTTCAAGTGTTATATTTATCCAGATCATAGTTTTGAGGTACTTTTTCATTTTGATCAGATCAAGCAAGGCATGTCTAACTCCCCCTTCTTCTTATTTCCCAAATCACTCACTAACATCCCCTTGAGGACCTTGGGATCTGCCCAACCAGTCCTGTTTTCACTCCATCCTTGTTAAAAACCAAGTTAACATCTGAGTTGACTTAGTGAAAAGAAGCCACATTTCTTGTGTAAAATTAATCTTTACACAATCCATTCATTTCCCTATGCTTAAGTTTCCATTCTATAAACTTAGCGTACATCCATTTCCCTTTCATTCCATATTAACATCTAACCCTATTATCTAGCTCCCTAAATCATTTCCCCTACCCCTATTCTACAAGAAACTATATAAAAAAAAAACCCAAAAAACACTAAATATTCCTCCCCATGGCAACTATAGCCAAGTACTAAAAGTCGGGAAACCTTAGGTCCATTTGGGACCCATTGTTAGCCCCTCCGTGTTCACTACCCTTGGGATTTATTTAACTTCTGGTTAAATAAATAACCATACTATTACCCTCCGCTCATACATATTATTATGGATTTCGTTTAAACACTTGGTTGAACGAATAACCATAGTCCCGCGCCATAAAAACATTTAACCCAAAACCTAAGGTTTTAGCCACCCGCAGCTGCGAATAATTAACGTTTATCAGGTGCACGTTTCTACTAAACCCCGATCATGTTGCCCTCCTGTCCACCATAGGATCGGCCCTAATGAATATCGGGCGCCCCTTCATAGCGGTACGATAGTACCTGATGGTCGACGGTTTCACAGTCGTACACTAGGATAGCTGTCGGCCTCCTATTGCATCGGGCCGCCCCTGACACATACCACTCCCGTACCAAAAGCGGTCTAATGCAAACTGCTTACCGCCCTCCCTGCTTGCCTACGTCGCCGCATGACGATGCCGCCACGTCGCCTGTCACTGTACTGTACCTGCGCCATGTCACCCGCTAACTTCATCACCCTGCCACTGTGTCATGATGATGTCATCATCTACGTCACCCCGTTGACGTCATCTGCCGTACTGGGTCCTGTTAGCGCTCAAATCTACCTTAGGCTGAAATAAGGTAAAACTCAAGGCCACATCAAACCACGCTCAGCCTCGTAGCTAGCCCTACGAGGATAGGAGAGGGCTCTCTCTAGTCAACATTGATAAAATGAGCAATAGGGTGTGAGATGAATTTAAAATGGGAAATGATTTTAGGCTAGTAAAAAGATAAGAGAGTTTGATTTTGATTTGGATTTTTAGGGTTTTGTTGAAAACAATGGGAAAGACAATTTGGGCTTGGGGATGAGGCACAATTTTTAGCAGAGGTCTATTTGAGGCAAGATAGGCGATCATTGTGATGCTTTAAAGCAAGTGAGATGGGTAGATCATACTGGTGAGGAGCTAAGGAGAGCAAGGAAGTCTCAAGGATTCTTCTTAAACTGAAGAAAACATGGAAATTTAAACAAACTTAAAGGCAGAGCATAACCATCGATGGATTCTACCTTAACACTTCATTTGTTCAATTGCAGAAGATGAAAGAAGGAAAATGATACACATAACAACTTACAATTACTGAAAGAATCACACCATCAAAACATAAAGTCACCTGGATCCCAAACAGTCTGCAAAACCCTGGTATTTTCTTAGCCAAAAATGCAGAGAAAATATGTACAATAGTAGTGTCAAGCTATTCCCAAGAGTCCAACCTCTCCAACCTCTCAAAATGATTGAGAAATTACATCATATAGACAATCCTAACCCCTTTCCTTGCCTCTAGGGGTCGAGCTCATCATTCTAGGAGCTATTTGAACTAATTCTAAACAAGCAACTGAAATCTAGGTAGTCAAACAACTTACCCCTATATGCTAGGAAACTAATTCATTCATTTAATTTTCACCTTTTAGTGAATGAATCCTCTAGAACAAGTAAAAATGTGCCACAATTACATCATATACATCGAATTACATCAAGTTGGGTCAAACACCACATCAAGAGGTGAAACTAGTCATAATTGGCCGAAATTATGAGCTGGAAGGTGAAAATTGTGCCAAAAAACCCTGTGCGCCGTGCGCCTGAGCCCTATGCGCCGCGTGCCTTTCCACCTATTTTTGGGGCACTTCCCAGCATCCAAATTGAGCTCAAGTTGGCTTGTTGGAAAGCCCCAGATGTCTACTTTCCAACCCAAGTGGAATTTTCCAATTTGGTGTCCATTTGCCCCTCTAAAAGTGCATTCTCCCGGAAGTACTTCATGTTCGTGCAAAAGGTGGCAGAAAGGTGATTTTCATGGTGTTTTTGGCCCTTTTGATCATCTAGAACTTGATGAAATGCTTTGGCAATAGATGAGCATGCATAATTCATCATGAAAAATCTAAAACTACAAGCCATGTTGGCATTATGATTCTGGTATGGCCCTATGATACAGGTGTTGTACTTGATGGAAACTCACTCAAGTCGCAATGGTCTGTTCAGGCTCTCAAAATGATGGAAATTAAGAGGCTCGCAGGTGAATGGTTCAAAAGGTGCGGACCCGCAGGTTACCCATACAGAAGGTGCGGTCATACCCGCAGGTTACCTGTTCAGAAGGTGCGGACCCTAGTGCACACACTTCAAGGCAGTAAAGCGCACTCACATGGGGTTTCTTATGTTTGGCTCGTGGTATTTAGCCCGCCTTTTTTTTCTGATGCTATGGTTTTGGCCCATGGTATAGGATCTATTTTAGCCCCGGTTTGGATTCCTTGTATTGGTTATTGATGGTTTTGTCCCATGGTGTGAATGAGGGCTTGTCTATAAATAGGGAAGGAGATCACTTGGCCAAGGTATATTTTTGAAAATTGAATATCTTAAGATCTGAAATATTGGGTTATTGTTTCAAAATCTTGATCTATATAAAAGTGAAGTTGAGAGAGAATCTATGAAGGGTGATCTCTTGAGCGCATGATCAGATCTGAGCATCTAACTATCGGTGGCACACTGGAGGACTGCTATTTCGGTCCCTAATCAGGGGTACGTAGGTGATGAATGGTTAAAGTGCATAGGTACATAGAGAAGAAGAAGGAGAAGTGCATGGGTACGCAGGGAAGAAGAAGGAGAAGTGCGTGGGTACGCAGAGCAGAAGAAGGCGCAGTGTGTGGGTACACAGCGCGATAAAGGTTCAAGTGCGTAGGCACAGGGAAAGTATGTGGCGCTTCAGAAGCCACAGGTGCGTAGGTACGTGGCGCGATAGCATCTGTGGGTGCGTGGCTATAGTAGCAGTACGCGGCGCGATAGTATCTATGGGTGCGTGGCTACAGTAGCAGTACGCAACACGATAGTATCTATGGGTGTGTGTCTGCAGTAACAGTACGCCACGTGATTGAAGAAATAGTGCGTGGCTACATGGTGCGACAGAAGGGTATCTGCGGGTATATACAGGGAAGCAGAAGGAGAAGTGCGTATGCACGCAGACCAGAAAAAGAAAAATTGCGTATCTGTCTTAAGACCTTTTGTTGGCTGAATTTTTCTGTTGATAAGGTGTTCTGGGTTTAGTTTATTGTTACTGTTGATCTGGTTACTGCAGTTGAATTGGTGATTTACTTGTACTTGATGATCTCTTGATGTTTATGGATCTAGTTTGAAAATTTATGAAAAGTGGTCCTTGAGAGAAAAGAAGTAGGGGATTGTAGCTCCCTTCCAGGAGAGACTGGAAAACGAGAGAGAGTTGTAGCCCTCTGCAGGTTGCAGCCTGTGTACTGGTAAAGGACTGCACCAATACAAAACCTTTGTAAAAGAAGTTTCTAATTTGAAAGAAGATAGAGACATATTGCAGTAGGTGGTTTTCACCCACATTGGGTTTCCACCTTACATCTGGTGCTCTTTGGTGTGACTATTTGTTTTCTTTGTTCATGCTCATTATTTTATGGTACTAAAATAATTCAAAGTGTAATTAAGGAAGATTTATTAAAAGAACTTGATAATACTGATTCACCCCCCCTCTCAGTATTATTTCCAACAATTGGTATCAGAGCAGGTCCTTCTAAAGGAGCTTGATCGCTTGAAGGAAGATCCATCATCATGAGAAACTACGAGAGGGAAGCGTCGATCAGGCCACCGATTTTTGATGGGACAAACTTCGTATATTGGAAGGTAAGAGTTACTGCCTATCTTCAATCTTTGGGTACTGAAGTTTGGGACATCATAGAAATAGGGTATAATTTTCCATCAGCTACTCCTATAGATCCAGCAGAGAAAAAGAAATATGAAACAAATGCAAAGGCAGTCAATACTCTTCTAGGATGCCTATCTCAATCAGAATTTGTGAAAGTTATGTAGTATAAATCTGCAAAAGAAATATGGGACAAGATCGTTCTGAGCTATGAAGGAGATGATCAGGTAAAACGTGCAAAACTTCAAACCCTCAGGATTCAGTATGAAAATCTCAATATGTATAATGATGAAAGTGTGGCTAACTATTTTCTCCATGTAGATGAGATTGTTAATTGTATGAAAAATTTGGGTGAAGAAATAAAAGAAGCTGTTGTGGTTGAAAAAGTTCTGAGATCTTTGTCACCTAGGTTTGAATCTAAAGTTTTTGCTATGGAAGAAAAGGAAAATCTCCAACATCTTAAAATGTCACAACTGCATGGAATTCTAACTGCTTATGAAATGAGGAAAGGAGGTCCTTCTGACAGAAGAGAAGCTGCCTTCAAGGCTTCAGGCAAAGGAGAGTACTGTGAATCAGGAGAAGAAGAAGAATCAAATTTTGTTAGAAACCATCAACGAGGTACAGGACAGTTCAAAGGTAAGCTACCCTTCAAATGCTTTGCTTGTGGAAGAGTAGGTCACTATGCTGCTAAATGTCCTCATAAGGATAAGATCAACAAGGGAAAGGAACCTATTAGATGGAACAAGAAACAAAATGCAAATAAGAAGAGCTACTACACTCATGAAGACAGTGACGGTCTATCAAATAGTGATGAAGATGAATGAGGTAATGACTATAAAATTTTGATGAGATGATGATTACATGGATGCTATAGATGTGGATACCTTTTTGAAGAAATTACTAGACTCAAGACATGTATAGAAGAAAAGAATATGATCATTTATACCTACAATCTCAAATTGATGAAAAGGAAAAACATCTTGAAAAGTTAGAAGGTGAAATTGTTGGTCTTAGAAAAGAGATTGAGAAAACAAAGGCTATTAATCTTAAGTTTGTCAAAGGATCCGAAACTCTGGATAAGATCATCAATGTACAACGTTCTCCACTAAACAAGATAGGTCTGGGGTATAATGAAGAAACCTCTCAAGCATCCACTTCAAAGAGTTATCTTGATGCAGCAAGAAGGAATGAGCAAAAGCACAATGGAGATCACCAAGTAAAACAGGGACGAATTACATCAAGAACAAACTGATCAGGTGAACCAGGGGCAATCTGTCTTAAGGATGAACAAAAGCTACAACCAGCCACAGGTAAAATCTTCTCAATTTACTTCAAGAATGGATGTCAATTACAATCATGTGGCCGATAGATTTGATAATCGCAGAAGTTTCTTCAATGGACAGTGTTTCTCTTGTCATAAATTTGGTCACAAAGCAGCTCAATGTGTTGCATATAAAACAATCATGACTAGAGAAGCTCAGAAACAAAGAAGTATGAC